>OY979697.1:85006127-85267331 GCA_963855945.1 Thereva nobilitata
AGTCTACTCAATTATGCGTGACTATATTAATTGGCCATGCATTTCTTCAAGTTCATCGTTTGTTCTGATGCGTCATTTATTTTGCTTAATTACGATTTTCCTTCCGAAGATTTTGAGCTGATATTCTGTATGTTTAGTCAATGTCCAAGCCTCAGACCAGTAGCATAGAACTGGGCGGATTAGTGTTTTATATAATCTCACTTTGCATTGTCTTAAGATATCTTGGTTCTTTAGAATCGGGACTAATGCGAAATAGGTTTTATTTGGGACTACGAAACGTCAATGTAATTTTTTTGAAATAATATTCATCATCATCACCACTGGCGCTACAGCCAGCCATCTGTGAGCCTTGGCCTTCTCAACAATATCCTTCCATATTTCTCGGTCTTGCGTCTTCTCTTCCAGTTGGAAATCCTAATTGTGCGTAAGCCGTCGTCTATGTCGTCTTTATACCTTTTTCTAGGTCTTCTTTGTGGCCTTCTTCCCTCTGACGTTTGGTGGAACAAAATGTTTGGGGGAGCTTGTTCAGGCATTCTTATTACATGTGCTATCCAGCGTAGCCGTGATATTTTGATGCTTTTGGTTATGTCAGGTTCTTTGTATATTTGGTATAACATGTTATTGTATCTTCTTCCTCTTCATTTACTGTGTCTGTAAATTGTGTGGAGAATTTTTCACTCGCAACCGAGAACCTTTTCGTCATATCTAGTAGGCATCCATACTTCCTCCGATCCGTACCTGAGTGCTAGTGTCATTACAGTTTTGTGTAACTATTTACTTTATACTTCTGCTTATTCTTTTTTGTTTTAAATATTTCAGCATAGTAGTATTGTACGTTTTGTTCGATGGCAGTACTCTTCTTTTAATTTCCGAATTAATATTTTTCGAACTAAATGCTTCGTTTAACTTGGTTTCAAGTTCGCTTATTTTTACTTGATCTTTCGATTTGTTATGTTAAGTTTAGGTTGGCTTGTTAAGGCCCAACTATGCACGGCATAAGCCCATATGTAAAAACATCAAAAAATATCGAAAGTCAGCATTATGTCAATCAAAACATATTACCGCCTATGCATAACATAAGCGGCATAAAGTTGATGTAAATTCTGTACTATGAAAGTGAAAATTAATTTTGATTTATATATATGTATATATGTAGATATTTTTATTTCTCCATACATGAACAAAAATCACTTGCTCTAACAATAAACAGCAATAAATATAACTTGCTTTTCCTAATGCTGTCATGTCATGTTCGACCCAAGTCGCATTCATTATGTTTAACGAATGTTTAACGAAAGCTTTTATGTCGTGTTATGTCAACCGTAGCCACCTGCATAACAAGTTCTGGTTCTGAACTTGACATATGCACTTGGAATATGCGCTTATGCCATGCGTAGTTGGGCCTTTAGTCTTTCTTTTTTAACATTGGAAAGTCTTGCTCTGATCCCTCATATGATTATTAAGTGGTTGGAGTCAACATTAGCGGCTCTGTGCGTTTTGACATCTAATATGCTCGAACTATGCCTACCGCCAATGATCTGCTTACAAGTTCGATTATCTGGTGAGACCCAGATCATGTTTTGTATTCTGTTATGTTGGAAATAAGCGCTTTTTATGAGCATATTTGAGGATACTGCGAAGTTTATAAATATAATCCCATTGCCATTACTTTCGTCGTGCAAGCTGTATGAACTTATTGTAGGGCGGAATATTCGTTCTTTTTCAATATTAGCATTTACGTCACCTAAGATATTGTGCCGTAAGATAAGGTGATTCTACGTTATCGTAAAATTCGTCTTTCTCTGCCTGTGATTTCTCCTCAGTGGGTGTGAGTGTACATAAATAATGCTATAGTTGAATAAATTTTCTTTTAGGCGTAAATAGCAGCTCCTCGGATTACTAGTTTTAAAATCGATTACCAAAATGTTCATTTTATATTTATCAAATATTTCCAGTAATGTTCTAAATTCTCCTGCTCTCTGCAGTAATCTTAAGTCCCACATACATAATATCAAATCGTTGTTTTTTTTGTATGCAAGATCGTTGTCGAGTTATCCGTCCGGTGTTTTCCTGTTTCGATCATGAGTTTGTTGAAATTTATCTTATTTGATTTGTTGACCATTTTACTATGCCAATTTGTGTCGGATAGGTTCTTATCGAATTCTGAAGATCATAATGGCTGCTCGGCGATGTTTGCCATTTCCTAGCATATATACCATTTTCTGTGTTTTGACTCACGTTTTGCCATTTCTTTAGTGTTTTCTTTTCTAAATGATCGTAGCGACTTTGTTCATGTTGTCATTGCCCCCTCTAACCTTTGATCCGATAATTCACCATATACGATTAGTTTTAGATCCAATCCATTTGGACGTCCTAAAGCTTTATACCATATTGGTGGTATGATAGAAAGATATTTTCAAAAGTTGTAGTTATTTGCTCCTCTCTTTTTGAAGATTTCGAGAGAATGGCGGCCTACAGATTGGAAATCTTATTTTATACTCACAGTCAACTCCCCTAGATATTAAATAACATTGCGGTTGGTTTACGTGAACGAATATCAGCAGTGAACGGGTTAATATTAAATATGTAAAATTTAAAGAAATATTAAAAGAAGTAAACATTTAAAGGAAATATAAACAAAGCAAACGAAAGATGACTACATTACATATTTCACGTCCAAATTCTTATATTAATTTGTTACCATTTTCCAATATAGCAGAACACATGATACCCATGACATGCGTTACTATCTTGGAAAATTACACCATATTTTTAACATTTAAAATCTGTAAGTTTGAGCATTTTGAGAAATGGAACTAATTAATCTATTTGAATCGCGTTAGCTATTCCTTTTTAAAAAATAAATAAACTTTACACGAGTTATTATTAAATAGAAAAATTAAGAAACTTATCAGAAAAATAAATTGAAATATGTTAATACTAAAAACAAGCCAACAATTTAGCACTTGGTCACCTTTTCTGCTATACCGACCATGCATCAAATTACCATCTTGATCATAATCAACATAATTCGTCAAACTGTATAATTCGCGGCTTTCAGGAACAAATCGCATTAAAAATTCGTTAATAGCTTTATGTTGATCAACAAGTACTTCTTCAGCTTGCTGCAGATCTGAGATAGCCGCATGTTGATTAAATAATTCATCTGACATATCATGTTCCTATATTTATTTGTTTAAAAAAATTAATATTTTATTAAATTTTCATAAATAAAATAAAAATATGTTATTAATACTTACACTTAGTGATCTCAGATGTGCTAATTCATTCTCAGACAATTGTCCATTTTTATGATCATCACTTTCCATTTCTTCAATTTGATCATTATCATCAGTTCTCATCTCAGATGGATCCTTAGCAACTAATTCTTTAACACGATCAGCATAACGTAATGTGTTCAATGTATGCTCACATGAACTTAGTCCAGGTGATATCATTGCAATCATACATGTTTTACTTTTATCACCAATAAACGAATCACGTAAAACTTGAGTTAATTTCGATACACGAAATGGTAAATGTGCACTTTGTTTACCAAGTGCACGTATACATTCTTTAAGAGCTAACAATGATTTATTTATTTCAGCACCTTCCATACGTGTTTGCCTATTAGCTGATGATGTATCAGCACCCCTTTCATTACCAGCTAAATCAATAAATGAAAATTTTCCATGAATTTTTGTTGATCCCGGTAGCCTTAATACAATTTGGAAAACTGCATGTGATCTTGATGAATTTGAATTAGCTGATGTTTGTCCTGATGTTCTTGCATTATTACCATGTTGAATTAATTTTAAAACTTCTTCAACACTGTCTACAACTTTTTCAGTTAAACCTACTACTTGCACCTGTTGTTTTCCATCTTCTAATACTCTTAATTTTTGTTTATCTGATAATAAATCGAAGACCTGCAAAATTATTGTTGATTGCAATGCTATCAATTACCAAAATTGTATTAAAGTAAAAAAGAAATAGTTTACCTTTCCACTGTAAATTTCAAAAAAGCTAGCCGAAACAACCAAATTTAAGTGACTGTATCTTGAGCTATTTAGGTAAGTGAATACATCTTTCGCAGCCATAGCGTAGATACCATTTTTACAGTCTTGAATTTTGCCATTGAATTCTCCACCCATTGTATGGGTTTTACCAGAACCAGTCTGACCATAGGCAAAGCATGTCGCCATGCCACCTTCAAATATTGTCTGTACTAGAGGCTTAGCTGTATATCTATATAAAAGAAGGCACAAACAAACAATAATACGGGATCTATAGTAATTTGATGAATATAATTACTTATAAACAATTTCGTTATTACACTGGTCATCGAAAGCATAATCGAATCGAAACCGATGATTCTCGAGAAATTTTGTAAGATCGACTTTATTTTTAGGCTCGTGTACGATAAGCGTATCCTTGCTAGGCACTGATATCACATCGATTTCTTTGCGCATTTGTTCCTTTCGGCTAAGCGGCCGCTTACGAACGCATACTGTTATCTGATGATCCTCAATTGTCAGACCGTCAATCAGTGGCCTGAAATCTAGCGTGCTTTGATAATCTCTGTAAAATAAGCAACATTTTTTATTAGTATGATATCGTAGTACAGTAGTTAAAAGAGATTTTCTAGCAGTGATAGTTGTAACGACCGCGAGGCTCCGGGCGGAAGATGTTTGCGAAGCCCTTGGTTTTTTTGCTAAGTATTTAAACTGTAAACTACTGATATATGGATACTTTTTCAAGACTAAAATTATCAATCAAAGCCCAGTAATCTAACGAATAAGCTAATACTTTTTAATTGAAAGCATAACTTATTCCTAATCTCGAAAAACCCGGTTTCTGCGAACGTAACAGTCACAGCTGTGGTGCCAGTAATCCTCAGGACTATTTCTATTTTGGGGGTACGTTTCTGTTAAATTGTATCTCAGTACTAAGGCAATATAACCGTGGCCTTCATATGCCCAGATAAACACCTTTAGTAATTCAGTCAATGTTATCCATCAATATAAGATTTTCCCCTACCTTGAAAAATAAAGTAGCAAGACGCTACATTGCTT
This sequence comes from Thereva nobilitata, assembly GCA_963855945.1. NCBI lineage: Eukaryota > Metazoa > Arthropoda > Insecta > Diptera > Therevidae > Thereva > Thereva nobilitata. The sequence goes on from OY979697.1 coordinate 85,011,203, forward strand.
CAGAAGTTCATTATCACCCACATATAGTTTATGCTGCCCTCATGCTATTTTAAGTGCCTCAAATCTAGATTAGTGCACATGGTAAATAATAACATTAAAATAATCGATTTCTTGTTTGTCTGAAGACAATAAGCCGCATCTTCTAGGATGAGATTTCAGCTGTGACTCGCACAAAGTATAAAGCAAGCAAATTAATATTTTCTGGACACATTACTTATTCTCCACAAACTTCGGCTCCATTATCGTATCCTTGAACACTGCAGTTATCCAATGATATTCCCAGTTATTCTAGCTCTCTGATTAAACAACGAATCAAACTATCTGCTGTTTGTTCGACAGTAAAATGTTCTTCACTTTCAGCTGCATCTTTATTAACAAATTTTATAATAATAAGCAATTTTTCCCTCAAACTTATCAGACGCCGTTTATTCCACCATAGTGCTGCCGTTTTGTCATTTCTGAGAGGAGTAAAATTCGTCTTCTCAGGGGAGTATTTAGGTCATAAAGGGAGTACTAACAAAATTTTTCATTGAAGCCTCTGTTTTGTAAAATTCTCAAGAATCTCAAGCTCAACTAAAAACACTACATTAACTGTAGCTTACTAAAGCTTGTAATTTCGCGTCTTTTATTCTTTGCCTGCTTAGGCAGTGATAGAGCACACCACAAAACTAACCAGAACCAGAACCTAAAGTAGGTAAAGCATGAAATAGAAGAATCTACTAGATGATCCATAAAGGACGTAGGTCTGGTAGTACGAAAAAGTAATTGCAGTCTTAAAGTTACCTTTTTTGGCCAGTTTTGAAATAAAATTTATTAAGGCCGGCCGCGCACTAGGGACTTTTGTTATTGGCGATTAAATAGTTTAATCAATGAAAAATTTTTTACCAATAATAGCATAACCAAAGCGTCAACCTCCTTTACTCGAATTTTCCATAACTCGAAGATTTTTTACAGACCCTTGAAATTCAAGTTAATGAGGTTTGACTATAGTTTTTGCATTTTTACAATTTTTTTTCATTTCTGATTTTTGCAACAATAAAATATTTTTGTTATTTTTGAAATTTTCGTTTTTCATATTTTTCAAAATTATAGAATTTTTCACTTGGAATTATTAACGTACATTTTTACGATTGTTGTAATGTTTCATTTTTTATTGCAATTAGTATAGTTTGTCTCTAGTTCTAGTTTGTCCACTCTCTGGAATTTTATCTTTAATTGTAGGGTAAATATTCTACATTTTTTCCGTTCAGTCATGCTATTTTTGTATGGCCTTAATTTCTAAAAAAAATTGCTATTTTTCTTTAATTTTTGGATTTGACACTTTCAGTTTCAAAATGATTGTCCTTTTCATTTTAATATTAATAACTTTGCATTTTTGACAATAATATCTGCAGTTTTTGACTTTGATGTTTGCAATTTTTGAAATGTAGTTAAAAATTCGGAATTTTTGTAAAAATTGAACATTTTTTCTACTACTACTATCTATTATGTAAAAAAACGTAAATTGAGAAAATTCATAAAATGCAAACATTACAAAAATTGAAGTTAATAATAGTAAATGAAGCCAAAAAAGCGAAATAGCGGATATAATTAGATACAGGCTGAAAATTGGCAGAGAGCTTCATTTTAAAGTTATTAATAAGGGGTTATAAAGTCTACTAATTTTCTACCCAGGGAAGCCTACTTTTTAAGGGGTTTTTCTGCAATTTTGTTAGTAAAAGGATAAAAATGGGCAGCGATATTCCTTTTAGGGTTCTCAATAATAGGTATTAAAGTTTACCGATTTTCCCCTGGGAAACCCCACTTTTTGTGTTTTGCTCCCAAAATGGATATTTTTCGATATTTCTGCAATATTTTTGCAATATTGCTTAATAGTCCAGTCAAATTAGTAAATGAAATTGCATTTTAAGAGGTACGGAATTTTTTTTTTGGTTTTTGTTCGGGTACATCTGACAATGATAAAACCAAGTTTGTGGGGTCGCAGTGGCTTGGGAAAAGCCGCCATCTTGAAAAAGAGGGAGAGCTTGTTTATATTAAATAGCTCGTTTGCCTGCAATGATAGCTGATAATAATCAATGGCAAAGTTGTGGAGAATAAAATTATCTAAAAAATGAGCCCTCAACGAGCTCTGTAAGTTGATTTGGCTCAAAGTAATGGCCGGTCAAAGTTCAACCATGATCGTGTGGTGAGGGTTGAATGCAGTTTTTTGCAATTAACTCGCCAACTGTTAATTTTTTTGGCTTAATGCCCATTAACGAATTTAAAGTCCTAGTAATTACCTTTAGAATGAGCCCTTAACCGTCGTTATCGCTTATGTAGTTTGCGATTAATTCCAAGCTAAAGTTCGCACTGGACGTGCCTGAAATAACTGATACTGCCATTTTTTTTGAATATTTCGCTAACGGTTGCTTCTATGAAAAAGTAGTAAATGGCAAGAATACGGGCAATGAAAATATCTTTCCAACGAGGTTGGCCGAAACTCCATGTCGTTTTATGTCCGCGATACAGCGGGTCAAAGGTCAAGGGAGAGGTTTACGAATTTTTAGCTATCATTGCATGCAAACGTGCTATTTAATATAAACAAGCTCTCCCTCTTTTTCAAGATGGCGGCTTTTCCCAAGCCACTGCGACCCCACAAACTTGGTTTTATCATTGTCAGATGTACCCGAACAAATACCAAAAAAAAATTCCGTACCTCTTAAAATGCAATTTCATCCTCTTTTTTCGACTAATTTGACTGGACTATAATATCTTTTTGTTTTTTTTCAATTTTAAGTATCTACAATATCTGATATCTTATGAAAAAAGGAACATTTTCGTTTCTTTTGGTTTTGGCCGAAAGTCATGGAGAAAAGGTATGATGGAAATGTCAGACAAAATTTTTGAAAACTTGAAAATTATACGTTCAAGTAGAGTATATTCTCTTGCCACAATGCATTCTGCTGTAAAAGTGAATAATAAAATTAAAACAGTAGAAGATCCTTATCAAAGAATGCTACTGTTAAAAAATGTGATAAAAAGCTTGAAGAGTGCCTTCGGTATGAACTGGCTCCATTTCCTATGTCCCTTATTAAAAAAAGTTGAAATGCGTAAAACTGCAAAATCTGATCTTTACGATGAATTTAAAATTGTAGAAGAAGCTACATTAAGGGATACAGAAATAGTTGATCTTGTGTCATTGTTTTTGATGGTTATAATGATAACACAACAAGTCAACAAAAATTCATATTAAATGCATTTAATAGAGAACAGATAATTCAATTGCTAACTCAAGCATATGCTGAAGAGTACATCGAAGTTAGAAATGCAACAGTAGATGCAGGTTTTGATTGTGAATACTGCAATTGAAAAATCGTATGCAATGCAAGCAACTATTTTAGGAATGGATGTTGCTCTACTTGTTCTTTTAACTGCTTTAACTCCAACACAAAATGATATTTATTTTTTAAGTCGTTAAGTCAAACCAAAATTAAGATGTATTCAATAATGTCGAATTCACCCACTCATGAAGAAGTACAAAAGGCTGGTGAAACTTTATTCTTATAAAACTGGAAAGCATTCATTGAATGAACAAAGATATAATGCATTTAAACAGCCCCTTCGGAAAGAAAAAGCAATGTTTCACTCATTTAGGGCATACCAACAGGTACAATATTGACTTGGGAATGAAAAAAAATCCAAGCGAATGGGGTTGGGAACTAGAAATGGATTTTACGAGCCTATGAAAACTCAACAAGAACCAGAACTATATGTACCAACACATGTGCATCTTATATCTTTATTTATTCAATAACTCAAGCAGATACAATTTTTCTAACAAAAGGCGTAAAAAAGACAAAATCTTCGTTTGCTCATAAGATTTAAGATTGAAATTGAATAAAAAAATTTTATTGGGATAAAAAAACACTGAAAAAAAATCGAAAAATATACCGATTTTGGGGGCTAAAATTCCCTAGAAAGGGGTTTCCCGAGGTGGGAAATCGTGAGCCTTTAAGACGTCTTATTAAGGAACCCTAAAAGAAAAAGATCTCTGCCCCTTTTTAGCCTTTCACTAACTGCATTGCAGAAAAATCGAAAAATACCCATTTTGAGGTCTAAAACCCCCTAAAAAGAGGGCTTAGTAAGAACCCTAAAAGGAAGCTCTCTGCCAAATTTCAGCTTGTACCTAATTTTTCCGCTATTTTTCCTATTTTGGATAAAATGACGACAATTTATGTCAGAAATGCAAAAATCCCCAAATAAGTAGTCAAAAATGAGAAAAAGGCAAAAACCTAAAACTTATCATAAGTATATACAAACACTTCAAACATACAAAGAATTTATGTTACAAACGCGGAAATTCCAAAAAATTCAAAATTATGAATTCAGTTGCATTTTCTTGTCTAGTAAAGTGAAGAAAATGTTGTCTAAATATAGATTTCCAAGTAAATGTAAGCAACTGCGGTATAAATAAAAACTGGGGGCAAAAGTGGTTTAAGTTTTCGTTAGAGGGCAAAAACGGTTTAGAAAGTTAACCCGCTTTTGCTCTAAGATTTTTTCAGTTCCGTTCTTGCTCTGAATAATAGTTGAACCATTTTTGCTCTGAAATATTTTTATTCCTCTTTTGCTGCAACATCAAATATAGCCCGCTTTTGCTCTGAGGGTGACATATATAGATACTAACCGAATCATAGCAGCAGTTTCCCAATTTGGATTACCAGGATCTAAATTCATGAGAGCATTTTTCTCTTCTTTTAGTTCTGCCTGTCTGGCACGTCTTTTCTCTCTATTCTCTTTTAATCTCTCTACTTCTTTAACAACATAGGAACGCCTTGGTGCGGCATTATTTGTTGTCGTCACAGATCCTGTTATAGGCATCTTTGTCGCGTTTGCCGTTGTTCGAGATTTCTGTAGGCCAGTAGGATGAGGTGGTATATTTTCTGCGTGATCACCTTGTCCGTTACTAACAGCACTCCCTATTGTCGCACGATTTGTGCGATGGCCTGCAAGCAAATAAAAATATACACATAAATAAATTACCAAGTTATTTAAAAAACACAATTTTATAGCACTTCAAAAACTGTATCTAAACAATCATTGAGAAGTAATTGTTAGTAAACATGTAATTGTTTGTGGGTCTAGTAGGGTTGGTGGGTGATAATATTGATTTTGTTTTTGCTTTGCTATCTATAAAAAAATTATCATGCAAGAAAAGCTCACGCTTTAGTCGCATTGTGGCTAGCAAATTGTATATTTTTTATGAGATATGATGGTGTCCCTGAGGACAATCAATCATTGATCACAACAAAATTATATATTTGTCAAGTTCATCAAGGCTTCTCCTTTTATTTTTATTCGGTAGTTTTCCATAAGCTTTTTAGCTATGACTAAGCTTGAAGGAAGATTCATTCAGTAAAGTGTAATCAGGGATTAACTCAGAGAGAAATGTTTACTTGAAAAATTTTCTTGATAGTTTTATTCATATAATTATTGCTTTAAGTATACTTTCTAGAGATAATCTCTTAAACAGAGTGATTGATGACAGTTGTAAATTGAAATATATTTCACTGAAAGAAAAATTACTCATTCTGTTGCGGCTAGAATTTAACACGAGTGTTCGTAGTCTGTAATAAGGAAGCATTGCGTTAATTCTTTTATCTGTAAATCACACAATTTACGTAAAATTTCGCTGAGTCATCAAGACGCCCCAATCATTTGGAACATAAATCAGAACAAGTCTGCAATATTATCGATTTTTGAACCGACACTTATCAATCTTTTTACGTTGTTCGTACAATCTAGATAACAATTTTGATTTGACGTGTTGACGTTTAAAATGAAACAAGAAAGTATCATCATAAGGTATCTTAATACTCTTACATCGTATAAAAGTATAGGGATTTATTTAAAGAAATTTCAAGACCAACTTTTTACCTTGAAGCACTACTCTGGGAAAAATGTGGACTAGTATCAAGGTCCTTGTTTGTTTTCAAGAGACTGTATATCACTCTAATTATAAAATAAAGATTTCACTGCAATTAGTAGCATCAAGTGATAAAAATAAAATTTCCCGCAATTCGAACGCTTGATCCTTATCGAATTTCGTCGCTCATTAATCGCGAGTTCAAAAATTATTTTTTTTGATGCACAGAATAATAAAAGCACAAATAATAAAAGCAAAGGAAACGGGGATGGTTGGGCATGACGATGACGGATGTCAAAGCTAGCTAGTGCCATCAACGTTTATGGATGAGCATTGTGCGCTAAAGGAAAAAAACATAGGAATTTCGTTGGCAAGCAAACAACTAAAGTTATATTGACACATTTAATTGTACAAGAATGAAAGTCAGTGTAAATTTACTTTTCTCCTTTTTTTCGAAACGATTTTGTCAATGAGCTGATGACAGATTACCTAAAATGATTAATTTGCGATTTGCAATATTTTCCTTCAAGTCGTGACGCTGTTAACTTTGAATGGATACTGGGCAACCCCCAGTGGAAAGGAGGAGAACGAATGGTGAGAGAAAGCACACCATTCAAAGCCAAGAAGTAAAGTTACCATGTCGAGCTGCATAGCAGTGGATACTTTTTGCACTGTCTTTTTAACGATCTCCTATGAGCACCAGGCGTACCCAATTATATAATGCCTTATCCTGATATGGAAGCTCTGTCAGAAGTGACGTTCCTTTTCCTACCTATTCATAGGACTTTTACGGGCCTGTAGTGTATTCATGCGAACCGAATATTAAGACACACACCAGTTTGGTAAAAAGGGCCCTTGCAAATCGGACTTGGATGAATCATACTGAACACTGGAGGGCCGCGTGTGGATTGGCGAACTCTAGCGGTTGCTACCTGCGTCGTCTCTTAACGCGGCTAAGGAATAGTTAGGGGGTACTATAAAGTATCCCAGGGCACTTGTTGGCTTGATTAAGGACACTGTGCGAATTACCACTTGTAGAGGATAGAAAGGCCGGACGACTCCATTAGCAGACGTAGACGCAACAGACGAAAGTTGCCAAACCCCGATAGATTACTTGAGCTGCATAAGTATAAGAAACAGCAACAGAAGGAAGACTTTCAATAAGAAAAAAACTCTATATAGACCATAGTAGTAATCGACTATCACGGCTACAAATTAGCTTCCATCGAAACATAGCAGAAGAAATTCTGAGTTGGGAACCCAGACGCCCTAGAAATGGAAACGAATGGTTCGATGATAGCTGCAGAAAAAGTATAGAAGAGAGAAACCAGTGCCAGACCCACGAGAGCAGAGTATGAGCCTTTTAAGCAGAAAAGGAAAGTCGCAGTAGCAAATTTCAACCAAAGACTGACGTATATTTAAAGACACCAGAGAAATTTCCTAACAGATCCTGAAAAAATTGAATCAAGATGGAAAAAATACTTCAAGGATTTTCTAAGCGCAGAGATCAGTGCAAATGATAACCCATTGGACGTAGTATAATTCCGGAGGACGAAGTGACAATCGAATTACGCTCACGGCTCACGGCTCACGTACAAGGTGCCGTGATGACACAAAAAAGTAATAAATCGCCAGGCATAGATGGCATTAAGGCGGAGCTACTCAAGGATGGAAGGCAAGAACTGTTAGAACAATTGCACCAGCTTATATGTGAAATTGGGGAACGAGAGATCCTTCCACACGGGTGGAAGAAATGCATGATATGACCAATTCATAAGAAGGAAGACAAATTATCTTGCAAAAATTACAGAGGAATCGCGCTACTCCCTTTTGGCTACAAGATTTTTACATCTATCCTAAAGGATAGACTCTATACACAGACGAAAACTAATAGAAATTTTAATGGATCTAAGAATACCCTTAAAGCCTACAATATTGATAAAATGCACACTAGAAAGGAAGACCTAGCAGGTGAAAATATAAAACTCGCTCGGGGATGAATATGAAATCAAAAAGGGAGTAAAACAAGGAGTCGGCTTAGCTCCTATGCTATTGACACTAGAATGGAAAGATAAGGAAAGGAGTGGCACTGTCATTAACAAATCAATCATCTATTAGGATATGCTAACGGTGTGGATATCGTAGGACGATCGCTGCAAGCAGTACAACAATCATACGAAGAGCTGAAAAGATCAAGTGAGGATTCAGGGGGCCTACTATGTAGTTTTATTTTTCCGAAACCCACTTCCGATTGGAAAGTTAATTGGTACCATGTAAAATTTTCGGAACGGAACAAAGTGTTACCAATGATATTTTCTTTTGAAATCTGAATTTGATTGTCAAATCTGGATATCTGTGAATTCAAATTTATAAAGTGTGAAGTATTTATAATTAAAAAGTTGTTTTATGCTGTTATGACACTTACTTTTTTTCAGCGTCGAATTTTAAGTGCGAAAAGACAGGGACAACTTGATGTGAGCGAGTAGATGGCTTTGCATTTTCGTGCAGTTTCAAACAATAAAAATACTTTTTCGTATCCAATAGCAACATAATAGCTGCGTTCCATTGGGCGATCCGGAGTACTCCGGAGTACATCACCAATGGAACCCGATTTTTTGATGTCAGAAGTAAATACGAGTAAAACGTAAAAGTGCAGGGGTAGTTGGGAGTACTCCGGAGTACTCGGGCTTCCTCGTGTTCTTCCTATCTCACATGAACAGAGAAAAGCACGAGGAGCCTGCATAGCAAATCAAATGGACGTTCTATACTATCAATTGGTCTTATATCCGGCTTTAGTAGCGTTATTTTTCGGCATATCCCAATATAGATCCTTCCAACATATGATGGTGGATCAAAAAAAAACAAAAAGCGCTTCCAAGCTTTTTTATCATTGATTCGAAAATTGGATATGCTGTGGTCAGCTTAGAACTTTAGCCGTTAGGTTTTTTGCACAATTTGTCCATCAATGAGGCACGTGGAGAAGGCATGCTGACCACACTGTTAGGGCATGTGCAAATCACCAACACATACACCTGGACAATAAAAACTCAACGCAGACAATAAATGACGTGCTACCAAGCAAGAACAAAGCACATTTTATTCAATAATGTTAATAAAAGTTACGAAGTCCCCTCTGTCTGACGTTGTTCATGGGATAAATATCGAAGGAAGACATCTTTAATTAATCAAGATTTGACGAAATCCCCGCTGCTCTGGCCTTATGTATGGGACTACTAAACACTGAAAACGTGATAATTTTAAGGCCAAAAATTTAAGTTGTATCATCATAGTTCCATGGTTTATATGGCTGTAATGGCCGAGACCAATGAGTAACCCTTTGAGGTTCGCTAGTCCTGCACTAGCAAATTAAAAAACAACAACAACAACAACAACATAAAGCCACTTGACCGGTCACTAAGTTACCCAGGGTCAAAGGTCACGAAAATCAGTTTTTTCTCAAATGGCTCGTAAATTATCGGTTTTATGTAAATGGAGCATCGTGGACCAAAGTTTTTCACTCTTTGTTTCGTATTTCGTATTTTTTCTAAGAAAATCCCAATACATAGTAGGCCCCCGGCAAAATTAATTCCGAATATACATAAGTCATTGGACTTCCGGATGAGGAGCTTTTGGAAAATCAGAATACATAGTTCAAAATTTCCGAATTCATATTAATTTACTTTCTAATCCGAATATATAGTAGGCCCCCAGGGCTACAAATAAATAAGGGCAAAACAAAAGCTATGATACAGCCTCGATCTAACAAAACAAGACGCCAGAGAAATCTTCAAATCGAGGATCACAATATAGAGGTAAGATACATTTATTTACCTAGGATCCATAATTACTGACAAAAATTTATTAGGAACAATAGGAAATAGATATACGTATCCTACAGATAGTGACTTTTGCCCACATAAGGATACTAAAACCAAAATTCGGACACAGGAAAACAAAATTGATGTTATGCGAAGTGGTTTTTCGACCTGCGCTTTGTCACGGAAGTAAAATATAGATGATGCCGCAAGAATCGGAAAACAAAATCAATAGATTTGGGAGAAAGTTACATATTAGGTCCTGTTAATTAAAGTTGTAGATGAAGAAGTAGATATAATAATAATTGTATCAAATATATAACGAACCTGAATTAATAGTTCAAGGTATGCAGGGCATAGTGCAAGAATGAACGAGACAAAAATGCCAACAAAACTAGTATTTGGAAGATATACCAGGTAATAGGCCATAGGAAGAATCGATCGAAAAGTAGCAGTAATGAGTTTGACATTTTTATTTAAAGGTATTAATACGATTTTTTTAAATTTCACACAAATCATACAATAGCTCTACCAGAAAAACAGCAAAAAGATCATCGATAAAAAGCATATTATTTGTACAAAGATAAATTTTTGAACTATGTATTATTAGAAAGTAAAACCAAATACTTTAAAAAAATAAATTCCTTCACTGGATCTTTTTGTCAATTATCACGAAATCATTCAGGGAGCCTACAGTTAACTTCTATTGTTGGATAATATAGTTGAAGAACAAACAAAACGGCAAATAGAAAATTTCTTTAAATTACTATTAATAGAATAAATAATGAAGAAGTTAATATAAATTTTTGACCAGTAGTGCAAGTTAAAGATTCTATCATAACTTGGCAACAAAGTCGATGAAAGTGTTTAACAACCGAAAAGAAAATTCTGTATCTCTACAACATAAAATTTTACAATTTTGGTGCTAAAATAAGATTTGCGGACCCTCTGCATTGCAGCCCTGGTGGTATACAGGATTCTAGATATGTTTTATTAGCGAATAAACAAAAATTGCAGACCATAACCTATCCATAGATCAGACTGGGCCATTTATTTTATGTCGATTCTAAAAATTTTCCTTGCAAATTTTATTTTAAATTTTCGTTTATGATTCTTAAAATTGTAATAACTGTCAACTGCCCGATTTGAAAATCTACTTTAGCTGAAAAGAAGCAAGCAGATGAAAAATTGAAACAGAAAAAGGAGAAAAATAAAAAAAAGTACAAACTTAAAGGATTTAAAATTACACAATGAAAAGAATAAATAACACATTCCATTCCTCTACGTGGACCTAAATCAAAAAATAAGTCCCTTACAGGAAAATATTATATTACAATGCTCACATTAATTCGTATCTAAATCGTACATCACCGCACACACTTGATTAACTGCTAAACACTGTGCTTCTAATGAAAAACAAAACTTATTATTGTGAATACTCGTTATTCTACACGCAAATTCCACGCACTTTTTTAGCGCCCAAAAAAGGATAATATTGCCACAGGACAAAAAAGCTTAACCTTCACAATGCTAAGCTTAATTTTGAACTGAACACCACAACTTCTCTGACATCACTTGATTACCTTCACAGGTAGGGAAATACCAGAAAATAAGGATACTCACTCGTACAGTAGAAATAAGGATTTAATTATTGCTTAGGAACAACAAAACAAAAAAAAAGGAAATCCAAATGGGTTGGACTGTGGTCTCAGTATGGATTGTATTATAGCTAGAACTAACCGCGATAATTATCTTGAAAGGCGGCAGGTGGTGACCGTGGAAACACTGCTCGTATAAACAGAAAAAAAATTATATGAAATCGTAGGAATTTCCACGCTCAAATGCAATAAGCTTTTTTGATTACAATGGTAAAGTGGAGTATTGTAAATAGTGGAAAACTTTCTTTCTTTCATATTTTTTTTATGTTTGCACAGTATAAAAGCTTTTGATTCATAATGGAATCAGATTTCTTGGTATGTAATTTTCAATGGATTTTACAGCAGGATTAGCTATAATTGAGGGGATAATGATATTTTCAATAGTGTAACTACAATGTCATTGTCAAACAATTTCTTTATAATACCGATAAATTGACTTGAGTGATTTGTGATAATAAATTCCTAGAAGCCATCAAATCTCATTTAATATTTATTCTAGTGAACGAGTAGGTAAATTTGTTTTCCGCGCCAAATATAAAAATAAATGTCCACTGCATTTTCAATCTAAATTAAAATTAAATGTCCATCTAAACTTTATCCAGAAATATCTTTAAAAAAATAGTATCACTTATAAAAACATGAATTAATATGTAGACCGCTGTGACCTATCGAACGAATTATTTATTGTATCTATCCTCTAGAGAAGTTTCTAAAAGCATTTTCATGTTCAGCACGATACATGTAAAATCATTTTCCTGTCTAACATTCAAATAAATTCAAAGTTAAAAAACACTTCTTTATAAATAAAAATATAATTTCTTCTTTTGTTTTAAATATTCATACTCACTTTCTTCTAACATTTTAAATGTTTGTAAATACTTTCAAATAAATCAAATTTGCCGAACCGCCTTTTCTCAAATTTTTGAACGGGATTGAAAAATGGCATTTTCAATTATTAAATACTTGTTTGAAAATAATTTCAGTGCGTACTTCGTTATTCAAAAATTGAATTATATTTGAGAAATTTAACATTGATAACTTAATTTTTGGGGGGCAACAAACTAATTATTAAGTACAATTTGCCAACAATTTTAAGGTCATGTTTCTACTGATATATGGGAATTGCAAACCCCATATGGAGTAATACAATACAATACAATACAATACAATACGAACGCAACTCGTTCGTTAACTCGTTGTAAATTACAACAAACTCTCTGAAAATTGAATTCAATCCTTCTTAAAAGTTAGTATGAGAAACACACTTTATTTTAAAAGGACCTTGAGAGGTTCTGAACTATTTGTTCTTATTATTGTTCACTGGAGATGATGAAAATGTTGTGGTCAGTTTTGCATTCATGATATTGAACCAAGTTGATAGGAAACCACAAATGCTTCACTACAGTAGTCAGTCAAGTTGTAAATTAATTTTCTATTGAAACCTGTAAAGTGACGGAAACAGTGACAGAAAAATAATATTTTGTGTTTCTGCGATATAGAGGCCATCTACAAACATGGACAGACAGCGCTCTTAATAAGCATTCGAGCACAAGATATTCTAAGAAAATATTGCTAAAATATATCCTCCAATCACACTTCTCTTAGTTTTGTGTTCTTGAAACTTCTATCAGAACTTTTGAATTATATTCTGCACCAAAACATTACTTAAGCGCTTAATTCACATTTCTTAATGCTCTTAAGAGCGCCGTCTGTATAGAGTATAAAGCGCTTTGTATTGTCGACGCTTCCATCATTTAGTGTAATGTCGGTCAGCTCTAGTCGGAAAGATTAATAGAGAAGAAAGTTAAAGGATTACCAACGCCTACAGCTCAATTTATTCTACTCCCACCCAACCAATACTATCACAGCAAAATGCTGACTTCGGTGATCAAAAAGGCGATGGCTTCCTCGCTTATTATGATTACAAAGTGTTGGCAGGAAAAGGGCAGACAATCGATGTAAAGAGGAAAGACAAAAGAATAAATGTTATGTAGAGTGGACACTTGGAAAAGCGAAGGGCGACGTCGTCCGTAGACTCGAACCAAGGACCTTTAGAATGGTAGTCGGCCGTCTTCATTTCTAGGCTTCCGAAGCCGGCTTACATATTTTTGCAGCAGGTCATGTGGCAAGTGTGGTTCGACATTATTTTAAGTTTTTCTGGACACCTGAAGGATTCATGACATATACATCGCTTTACAGTTTTAGAAGTTTTTATTTTTATTGCGAAGTCATTGTCTTACTTAGCATTGTAATCTTAGCTATTTTTTGTTGAAGCTATTGCTCGTGTTACTATCTCATTCTAGCCAAAATATTTAATGTTTATACGAGTTTGTTTCTATAAAAAAAATTATTATAATATCGATGAAGAAGTAGACAAAGAACTAAGTGACATTAGCAGTGATGATGACGTTTCCTTTTTTTATGTGATAGTCTAACGTCTAAGCTTATATCTTATATTACCAGTCGGTCATATCGTTAATGTCATGGTGCAATGTCTAGTAGTAATATTTTCATGAGAAGATGAAGTATATTTAAAAGCAGAACTTCTCCTAGATCGTAAAACGCTGTAGGGAATGAGGATAATGAAGGTAATACAACTGCTGCACGAGAAAGACATGGATATAGAAATGGGATGTAACTCGGGATGACCCTCTTAATCGACTAAGTTTATCGTTAGGGTAAAGAAGTGTTGGTCCTGAAAATCCTGAAAATAAAATTCTTCAAACTTTTTTACGCCACAACTTATAAAAAACTGCTGAAGAAATAAACTAATGCGCAAGAGAAAAAATTGCATCAATTTGGCACCATTGGTCGACTGAAGAAGAATTATATGCATTTTTAGGAATTATAATCAACACGTGTACGCTTGAGATCTCTATGCTTTAAAATCTCACATACATACTACGGACTTTATTAACTTAGAGCAAACAGTTCGGTTCCAGGAGTCGACTGGGTCGGTCGTGTTCCGTCGCGGCCGACCCCCTAGTCAGGCTCTTCGGTTTTTCTTTTTTCCAGTTTTGGTTCTCGATCTGTGCGGGCCCCTTAATAAAAATTACCGCGGGATCATTTTAGTGATATCTGGATTGAAGAAGTCAACGATTTTTTGGGCTTTCTCTGGCCTAAATGGTAGCCAGTACCCATAAAAACAAGAAATAGCGGAAAGAACCGTTTTCGTATAACGGTTTTCTATGTGAAATCACAATGGTCTTTCAGACCTCAAGCACATGGCAAATTTACAATATCGTGTACTATCTTTTGAATCGTGAATCAATTTTACAAATTGTCTTCTGTGCATCAAATGACACAAGACTTTTAAATCAGTGCCTATACTAATGTATACATCATGAGTATCAATTAACCGAACTAATCTAGAGAATATTAACTAAATATTTTAAATTCAGTGTTTATATACTTTTTATCTATCAATTAGTGACGCCTAAAGGAAAATTTGAATAGATCAGCAAAGCATATCATAACGGTCATCCTCGTGTTCTTCTCACCTCACTGAGAAATACACGTGGTCTTTAACATTGCAAATCATAACGGACTTTCTACACTAGCATTGTTCTACTACAATTTAGTCATGGCTTTTGGTACAGTGGTGTGATTTTTCGGCTATTTCCAATACAGATCCGTCACAGCAGATAACGGGTGACAAATTGTTTAAGGGGTGCAATGAGTCATCGCGTTCCCATGTGATATGGACGGAAAACATAATAGTACGGGAGCGCTACCTCCCGTACTATAAGAGATTTCCAGACTTTTTAACATAGTACAGAAATTGGTTATGCTGACACCCACCATAGGTGAGAGCAAGGTAAATCGCCGAGAACTTTAGCAGACAAAGAGGACATGCTACTTCCAGGATTTTAGTCTGTTGGTTTTTTGCACCAAACGGTCACACCTAGGGGACTTTTTGGATCTGGTGGTCTCACAAAAAGCCTCTGGTGTGCAAAATCGCCCATCAATGCGGCACGTGGTTAGGATAGGAATAGGAGCATGTTGCCGCACTGTTATGGTATGTGCAAATCACTAACACATATACACGGACAATCAAGTACCAAAAACGAAGAATAGAAATTGGGTGAAATACCTTCACCAGTATTGGTTATCAAGTCATTCATTTTACTGGTATACTGACGATTCCTGATGGAGGAACATATATACACAGATCATAACGTTAAAATTCTACATAGACAAAAAATGACGTCACCTGTCTTTCCCCTTGAGGAAAAACAGTTGTGGCTAGATTCATCCAGCGATGTGAAATTAAGCTAGTAAGCATCGAGTTTGATAATTAAAGAACAAGAATTATAAAAAAAAAAGATAACAACTGTGACAGTTTAGAGAAACTTGAGTGGACAAAGGCTTTTCAACATAAATTGAGAACATTGACAGCATCAAATTAAGTGGAACAATTTATATATATATCAAAGCAGAACATTTTACATTAAAAATCAAAGTTGGTAAAAAATCCCCTCTGCTTTGGCCTTATGCATGGGACGATTATATATTGAAAACAAGATAATTTTAAGGCCAAAAATTAAGTTGTATCATCAAAGTTTCATGGTTAATATGGCTGCGAAGGCCGCGACCAATAAGGTTGAGGTTCGCTAGTCTTGTACTAGTAAATTAAAAATAACAACAACAACAACAACTTAGAGCAAAGATGTTTTACGATTCATCAAAAAATCTAAACATAAAAATTACTCTTCTTTCTTATGTGTAGGTTTTTCGATTGCCTATAGAACAATAACATACTTTTACTCGTGTCAAGTACTTGGACTACTTCAGAACTTGCTTTTGTAACAAAAAACTGGAAAGGAGCTGTAGGGGAAGATATGGTCTTCAAGTAACCTAGTGTCATCGTGAACTATACAAAAAATATGGGAGCATTCAACACTGCTGGCCATTACATTTCTTTATATTGTTTTTACATAAAATACTAAAGTGATAGCACAAAATTTTATTTCAAGGAATGGAGGTGTTCATTATTAATTCATACATCTTGCATAAAGAACTGTGAACAAAACTGTTTTCAAAAGTTATGAAACATATCGGTTTAGGAGTCAACTTGGGATGAATATCGCAGTGGAAACTCAGTGCACATCCTCTGGGTTCATATCTAACACATCAAATGTTTATTTTGTTTAAATATAATGCATAACCCCAAACTAATGAGGGCCAATGGTGTAGAAAAGACCTGGCAACAAAGATTTCTATGTTAATAATGCTACTCGGTTTGATAGAAAAGTAATGAGCTCGCCAATATTGAGAGCAATCTTGCAATACTGCGGACTTTTCGTCCAGGTCAGTTATGCTGTATGAGTTTCTTTGCTGTCCGGTAACTACGCAATTATTGCTTCTAGAGCGTTACGAACAACGGAATAGTAAAATTTAGAGCAACAGCTATCAAATTTTGTATTACACTTGATAAATCCGTCAGTTGAACTTAAGGAAAGTCGCGACAAGCCTATGGAAATATTTCTTATTAAGAACACAAGTTTTTTGTTGGCACAAAGTATGTTCGGAGAGCCACGAGGCAGTGAAACACGATCCTCACACAGGGAGTCTTTGACGAACATTGAGACGGCTGAAGAGTGGCAAGTTAAATTTGAATGATTTTACCCTGACTCAAGATTTGGGCGTAAAAAGGGTCAAGTCTGTGCCGAAAAACCTCATGAGGGCGTGAGCTTTGACCTTTTCAACAGAATCCAAAATGATCCATATTTTTACAGAGATGTGAACACTGGTAATGCATCATGGATTTTCGATTGCAATTTCGAAACAAAATGTCAAAGCGATAAACTGACAAACCTCTGAAGAAACCCCGAATGAGCTAATTAAAAATGGAGGAGATTAAATTGATATATAAAAATTCGATAAAACTGTGGAAAAACAAAATCAGTTCAATACTACTTTTCTGCCAAACGGCGTATAATGCGTGGGAGTAACTTGTGATGGATCAAAAAAGTGTACCGAAAGTGAGATATGGGCATCGTTGAATTAATGAATTCTCTGTAATCAAGAAGTATTTCCGCATATAGAAAATTGGATACGGTTCACACAAAAAATATTTTGTGCTTAAAGTTCGATAAATATTCGATTTAAAAAATATTGATACCTTCTGGTTAAAGTTGAAAGTATTATGCTGATATTTGGATAGAAATCTTAATCACTGGTCCCTTTGAGTGATTTGAATAAAATATTGCTCTCTAATTAATTTAATTTAAAATAATACGTTTTCTGTGCAGGTAAAAAAATTTCGTTTGGCGTGAAATATACCACTGATTAGTCAATCGAAAATAGAAAATTAATTATCCTTACCATTTTGTGCAGCCGCATTTAATTTGTTCATAACTCTAATCGCCCCCTGTGTCGCATTCTGGAAAGAGATTACATTTAAATTTATGATTAGAATTTAATATAATTTACATCAACACTCATTAAAATATAGCATAAAAAATAAAAGGAAAAAAATCCCTGTGTATGATACAGGTTGGTGTTAACAGAAATATCATATACACGCCTTAAAAAAACAAATCATAGTATAGCATCATTTCTTTTCAAAAAAAGTAGTTTTTTTATAAGAGATGAGCTGAATATAATAAAGCAGGCAAACAAAATCAGGACATCAATCAACTACAAGAAATTTTGCATAATTGTGCAACCTAAATAGAAATTGCAAAGAATATATTTTTGTATGTGCAAAATTAACAAAAAACAAAATCCGTTGCTGGTGAATATCTTGAATTATGGTTAACAATAGCCACATTAACAAAAATAATAATAATAATCAAAAAAAGGTAAAAGCCATGTACAACAATGAAACTGTTATAAATAATAAAATAAATAAAAGTAAATAAAATATGAAAATCAAATACATGTAAAGAAACCATATAACTCCGAAAATAAAATTTTTCTCAGGAATCTTTTTTTTTTTGGTAAAAAAAATTTTCTGTACCGATCCAATTCGAGAGCCAATTGGTTGCCGTATAGGAAGTGTACCACCTCCACCACCACCGGATCCTTGCTGGCCTCCATTTCCTGTTGTGCTGCTATGCGTTTGTCCATTATCATCGCCATCTTCTAATACGG
Source organism: Thereva nobilitata (assembly GCA_963855945.1). Taxonomy (NCBI): domain Eukaryota; kingdom Metazoa; phylum Arthropoda; class Insecta; order Diptera; family Therevidae; genus Thereva; species Thereva nobilitata. The sequence goes on from OY979697.1 coordinate 85,029,676, forward strand.
CATCATCTTCATCGCCTTCGTCTTCTTCTTCGATTGAGGAATGCGACGGTTCCTATTTGATTATTTAAAAGTGAAGAAGGGTGCTTTTGCATAATCTTTAAATTTAATTGGTTTTTGTTTTTAGTTTAGTTCACTTCAATTTTTTTTTAACCAAACAAAAAGAAAACAGAAAAAAGGACTAAGCTACAACTCGATTAAAAAGATTTTATATGTTAGTATAAAATTTTTTGTTACTTGGATACAATATTTGCGGGTCACAAAACTCACCTCATTATAACCGATAAACATCGAAAACATAATTTTACAGTCTTGTATTTTAAAATTTTTGGCAAAATTGAAAATTTTTTAAAAAAAATTTAGTCTAACTAATTTCGACATATTGTAGAAAATTTTCAAGGAATACTAAAGGAATACCGCTGAATGACGGGAGGGTGTAGTACGCATGCAAATCTATAATCTAGTATCCAACTGGTTTACTATAACGACGAGTCAATAAAGCCCCTGGCAACGGTTGTTTAACCAATAATAATTGGGTGCGAGTATATGTATATACATATATTCTTAATTCCTTTTCCTTTTTCTTTGCTTTTTTTTAAATTCAGTTTAAAAATGCAGTAATAAAAATAGCTTATTGGCTTCTCCATAACAATTTTGTAACACACGAGTGAGCAATTCGATATTATGCATGTACAGTGATGTAACCTCCAATGAGGAAATTGTAAAAAGAAACCAAAAAAAAAATTATGTCAAGAGGTCTTTGCCCTATTTCTATTTATAACAACATAATGACTTTGTTAGGATTAGCTCAAAGGTTCAACCCCACCTTCTCGATTGTGAAGAGCTTCCGGAGGATCCACTTGTATTTTCGTGACACACCTTTCAGGACGAAGTAACAAAAACAACAACGGGGGACTTGGAACTGGCGGCTGTTCTGAAGAAACTATAAATATTTATAAGGGGGGAAATTGGCCCCAATTAATGAGAGTAAGTTTTGAGAATCTGTTTCAAATTATTGTAATTTAACACAAAAAACTAAAATTATGCACTCTCGATATTTAGGTTAAAGGGATATTATTGTATTTGGGGCAGGAAATGCAGATTTTGTGATGCAGTTTTTTGTATTATTGTTGATATATGTTGTTTCACTGTTAGCATTTACATGTATGGTTGCGCCGCATGATTTAACAATTCATCTTTCAAGTAACTTCATTCAACACATTCGAGTGGCAGCCAGTCTAGCAACTTCTGAATCAAAAGACAAAGAGGAGTGTGAAATCAAATACCCAGCCGAAATCAGAGAACAAACCAAGGAAAGAAGAAAGGCAAGGAGATTGCTGATAAAGCAGGGTTCAATAGAGTTAGTAACAATGTCAATGAACTAATTAAAAGTTACAAACAGGAATGCTTTGACAATTACCTGAGCGAGCTGAGTCCAGAAATGGATAGACTACTCATTGTGGAAAGCAACAAGAAAATTTAAACGACCAGTACCTAGCGTACCACAGTTAAGAAAAGCTCAAGGCAGATGGGTTCAACAAGACAATGAGAAAGCGAAACTCTTTGCCCAATACTTTCCAACCTCATAACATACAATCGAATATTGACATAAAACCTACTTGTCAACTAAAACAATTTTTTTTAACGGGTCACCCCAATAGACATCGCCAAAGTGATCGACAGACATCTTAACCTAAAAAAAGCAGCGATTTGATGGAATATCAACTGTTCTATTCAAACTGCATGCGCTTGAAGTATGTGCCAAACTGTTTTAAAACTGTCCAAATAATTATACTGAAGAAACCAGACAAAACTGATGAAGAAGTAACATCGTATAGACCAATTTCATTGCTTTCCAACATTTTTCAACTGTTTGAAAAATTGCTATTAAAACGTCGTCTTTAGTAAACATTCCTGATTTTCAATCCATCGAATCACTACTGTCATAAGGCAAGCTTTAGAATAAAAGAAATATTGCCCTGCCGTATTTCTAGATGTATCCCAGCCCTTTGGCAGGGTTTGTCACAAAGGATTGATATTCAAGATGAGTCAACTCCTACCACAAAATTACTGCCAATTGCTTAAGTCATACCTCTCTGATCGCAGTTCAGGGTCATCCATGAAGAAGCATGTTCTGACTTTTCTCCGATACTAGCGGTAGTTCCGCAGGGAAGCTTCCCATATCTTCCCTATATTGCGGATATACCAACAATAGATAACACGTTTATCGGTACATTCGCTAATGATACCTAAACATACTAATAAATTAATGATTAAGCTTGTAGTAGCCATACCAATAAAGGTGTTTAAAAAACAAACAAATCTTCCAAAGGAGCCATATCCTTTGACAATATAACAAGTGTTCCAAAAAGATGCTGGACTTTTTGTAACTCGGTCGACTCAATAGCGAAAACTCGCAGAAAGGTCATTCATTTCAACAGGTCTCCAGAGGGCGCAATAGCAACGTCTGCTAAGAGGAGTTATATCTCCTCTCCTGTAGTGCCAAGTCGTGGATGCTCGGTGACACTCGATGGCACTGTAGACTCGATTCAATTTGGTACTCCTCCACCTTTAAATGGACTGTACTGTTGTCAGCGTTATGGGAATGTTAAAATACCATAGGATGGACTCGTATATTCATACATGCAATACACTACTATAATTCGATTTATATTGGCCCGCTTAACTGTCATACTATCTAATACAAAAAAAGTCGGAAATAAAACTAAAAATTACGAAGCCTTAGTTTCAACTATTATAAAATATATCTCGTCGTCCTTAAATGGAAATTTATAACATGGTTTCCTGTTAAAAAAAAAGCACGTATTAGTTACTAAGCAGCAAAAGCAGAATTCGATTATGAGAGGCAATTCGCAAAGCATTTTTATATTATCGGTCTATTAAAATTGAAATGAAATATGTAAGTAAACTATACTCGTATAAGTTGATCATAAAAATACAGATATATGTTAAAAATTATACACTTCACATTTTATATTGGTTGAACTTTAAAAAAAAGTAATATGTCGAAAAAATTTGTTCTTCCAGACATGATATAATTATAGAAAGAACTTGGCAATCAACAAGGGAACATTTCGATCGTTAAAAGGATCGACACTAAAGCAATTAACTTTAATGTTATATTATTGTAAAATTGCTGTTCGAAAGCGTTTTGCTGGGTGTTCACATTTAAAACGTTAATGGGTAGGTTTGACCAAATTGTCATAATCATTATATTTATGGAACAAGACGATGTGGCTAACCAACTTGGCAGACATTTTTTGGGATTTCCACTGAAGTTCTTAGGGAAATATTGATGTTATATTGAGACTTGTGTGAAGATGGTAGCTTTGCTCCGCTCTATAACATTCCTCTGTTTGATTATATAAGTAGATAAAACTACATATACTACTAACATAGCGCATTCTTTACACAAAATTTTTGACCTAATCTTCAAAACATCATAATAACGATGTATACAAAAATTCAGCTGATTTAGATTAATTCCGAAAATTAAGCCTTATTTCACTGCGCTAACATTGGAACAGGTGTTTCAATGCACACGTCTTTATGTCAATTTGTTTAATTTATGACATATACCAGTATTTCGTGGAAGTTTTGTCAAATTGACATATGAATGAATATAAGGCCGAACAATGCATAAATATCTTCGAAATTTATTACGTAAATGGGCGATCTTTAAAAACCCCTTTGAAAGGTGAGATTTTTTCGGTCAGCATTATTCATCAATCTCAACTCGGCGCAATTTTCAGCAATAAAGACTAACTTTGCGGCGAATATGGAACAAAGCATCAATCACTTTGAGCCTGTCCAAGTAGTAAGGTTTTGGTAATCATGCGGGTCTTTAGCACTAGTTCAACTCTGTTACTATTTACGTTAAATAATGGATCCCAGATAGAGCACGCATATGCCAGGATAAGGCGGACTAGAGAACAAAAAAGTGTTTTTGTGACCAATACATTGCGAAATTCTTTAGCTCTCTTCTTTATGAAACCTAGAAGTTGGTTGGCTTTGGCAGTAATAATATCATAGTGCAGATTGAAATTAAATTTTTTTTTGTCTAGGAGAGCACCTAGATCTACAATATGATGAGCTTGACTCAGTAACATGTCGTTGAGATAATAGCACTGCTCCTGTGTGTTTTTATTATGGGAGAAGGTAATTGCATGATATTTGATGGTGTTAAGTTGCAATTTGTCTAGTAGCACATTGAGTTTCGACTGCAAGAACGAGACATCAGTGTGGAGATGAAAATATTGAAAAGATGAGGACCAAGATGACTACCCTGAGGACTTCCTTGGAATCTGATATCCTCTGTTCTTCCGTTCAGATATGATTTTAACCATTTCAGGGCAACACCCGATTTCTAAATTTTAATAATTTTGCAATTAATACATCATGGTCCACTCGATCAAATGCCTTGCTGAAGTCAGTATTCACAGCATCAATTTGATGGCCGCTCTCCATACCATGGCATAAGGTTTGAACATGCTGGACGCCTTTTTCTCAAACCGAGGTGTTCATTGAAATAAGGGTCGATTACAGGGGCAATCTTGTCATAAACAAGTTTTTCAAATAGCTTAGGGAATTCTTTGGGCCATTTGAAAAACAGAGTATCAACTAGCAGCGATTAAAGATCTCAAGCTGTGCTACGAGTTGAAAATAATTAAATAAACGCAATTATTTGTGAAAATATTATCTGAAGCTTCTCGCAATGGTCATCTGAACGGTATTGTCTTCCACATATAATTATCATACTAAATATTTAAATAAAAATTGGATTTAGTTGTTTTTTAAATAACAAAACATGTCGATGCCTGTCGTAAAAACCTCTACATTTTATAAGGCTACATTATATTGGAATATTGTTTTAAAGATCACATTTATTAGGAAAAGGGGTTAAGGACATCCTAAAATAAAATAATTAAAGGAAACTTCTATTTAGAATTCATCGAGTTTTAAAACTTTTATCAAACTGAATGTAGCGATCCGTATTTTGAACAATCATTTTCTTTTATCTACATTCAACCATTACTAAAAACTGTTGAATATGAACTAACAAAATTCACTAACATTGCTGAATACCTAATAAATTTCAAAAGTTCTTCTTTTTATTATAACAATTTTCATAACTTTTCGTTTAATTAATTAACAATAAAACAAACTAAATTATAACGTGTATTAATTAAAGTGTTATTTGCAAACTACATTTATTTGAATTATTTTTAGTGAGATCATTGTGGTTGGTTCAAACTAATGTAGTAAAAATATTTTTTCAACATTAATTATATGTTAAATAACTCAAAAAAAATAAATAACAACATAAAATAATTGTACAGAAGCTCTGCCATCATCATAAGCAGTCTAATTTGGGCAGTCGATGGAGAAAATAAATTTGAATATTTTTTTTGTATTTTGTTTAAAACACAGCCAATTAATAAGTATAAAATTATAATAAATATTTAGGCGCTATTTAAAATAGAATTTGTTTTTCTTTCTATCTAAAAATTTCTAATTATCTAAAATTTAGGCACCTTAACTAATCAGAGCTTCTATTACTTTCTAGTTAAAGTTTCTGTAAAAAGTTATGAAAGAAAAAAAAATAGGTTTTTTCTTTGAAAATTTAAAACTATTTAAAAAAAATTGTTTTGTCTTTTATGAAAATAAATTTATATTTTTTATCATAAAAAATGTTATTCAACTTTTTGTCTTAAAGTAAAAAGATGTGCGCCCAACTTACCCGTGATAAATTAGTTGGTACTGTTGCCTGTTTCTTTGGTTCTGGAGCTGCATGCTGTTCTTGGAATAGACTAGCATTTAATTGCAATATTGCTTCCAGTTCAACTTCTTTTCCTTTTGTTTCTCCCCTTTCATACCATTCAACAGTAACTGACCGTGAATTTTCATTTATTTTAGAGACAACAGCAGAATGCACCCGGCCTATAAAAAATATGATAAAAAGTATCAGAAAAAATTTCAATTTATTAAAAATAATAATTAATTAAAAGTATGAAATAAAAATAAAAGTCTCTTCCAATATAATGTAAATAATTCTACTAAATTGAAATTGTATTTGCAAAGTAACGAAATGAATTTTTTTGTTCATTTTGAAATATAGAACCCCCAAGGCTCTGTATTATATTGTCGACATTTTAGAGAGGTTGTATGGTAAGCATTGGAGACGTGATGTTGGTAAAATTTACATATCGACAGTGCGGAGTTTCATCCTTTATTAAATCTACATAAATTTGCATGACAACCGTTGAATAGATTGTGGATATCAGGAGGTTTTCACATTCAATTTTGAATATATACGGGGTTGAGAGAGGTAAACAATTTCCACAGGACTAGCTTTTACGCGTTGAAGAGCACAAATTTTCCTAAATTATCGATGGATTTGAGGACTATTAGTGATAGTTAGGTTGATTAGAAGTTTAGTTATTTTTAAATTAGAAATTGAAATAGCTCTGTATTTCGTTAGTAATCCAAAATGTACTGGCTCAAATTTAAAAACACTTTGCTACCATTGAAATAAAATTTAAGTTTTATTTATAATTATATTTAAGATTCCTTGCTTTATAATTATTAATATTCATATGTTATACTTCATACCTAACCGTCGACCACCATATTTTAAAGACAAAATTAGTAAAATTTGGAATATCTGGTCCTGTTGTAAGATGGATATCTCAGTGGAAGAACACAGGCAGTTAGATTTCAAGGATTTCTGTTAAAAGAAATCGAAGTAACTTCCGGAGTCCCTCAGGGTAGTCATCTTGGCCCATTTTTATTCAATATATTCATCTCAGACCTGTCAGAAAAACTAAAGAATATACGACATCTCTTTTATGCCGATGACCTCAAAATATATAGTGTCATAAGGTCGCGTGATGACGTAACTCTTCTTCAGCCGGAGCTAAATTCGTTACAAGACTGGTGCTCCACCAATAAACTATAACTTAAGACCAGTAAATGCCACGTAATTACCTTCTCTCGTAAAAAAAGCATACAGCTGCAATACTATTATCTCTAAGTCAATGCACTAGACCGTCTTGATCAAATTGTAGATCTAGGTATTGTCCTGGACAAAAAATTAAATTCTAAGAGCTATCAAACTTCTAGGCTTTATAAAGAGAAGAGCCAAGGAATTTGACCACGCACGAGTTACAAAACCCCTTTTCTGTTCGCTAGCCCGCCCAATTTTAGAATACGCGTGCCCGATCTGGGATCCTATATACCAGGTAAACAGTAGTAGATTTGAGCCAGTGAAGAAGAAATTTCTACTCTTTGCTCTGAGAAATCTATATGACCCACGTGATTTCCAAAGCCTACCGGCCTACACGGACAGGCTCTCATGCCGCTGTAATGCATAAGTTGCTTATTTCATGCTTTACTTTAGACATATTAAACGATAAGATTAAAGTTCAGTTCCTATCAGACAGGATTAAACTCAACGACGAGGTCCGTCACAATAGGCATACGAAAATGCTTAGGGAATATTCTCATCGGACCGAATATGCAAAGAACGAGCCCGTCAACAGATGTTGTATGATTTTTAATGGCCACAGTTCCTGCTTCTCCCCTGGAATTAGCAAAATATCCTTCAAAAAAAATTGATATCCTTCCTGTCACCCGAATTATCTAACTAACTAACACTATAACTAAGTTGAATCTCCCTTTGTTACTCTTTTGTTATGTATATGAAGACATACTCTGTAATAACTTTTTGTGTGGCAAATAAATAAATTAGATGACAAAGTTGACTAATATAAATAAGAGTGCAACCTGTTACTTTAAGTGATATATAAGTTATCCCTGTGTGATATAGTTTAAGTTGCCTTGTTTGGCGTAATAAATAAATAAATAAATAAAAAAATTGATAAATATTAAACAGACCAAAACAACCTAGCTCATGTTCTGCCTATACTAAAAAACAGCCGGCTTTAACAGCCCGCCAACTATCGCTCAACGTCAATTACTTCTATTCTCTCCAAAATCATGAAGAAAATAATCAATAAATAAAAAGGCCGCGGAATATTTAAAATATTCGACGACAAGCACTATGGTTTTGACAAAAAGGTGTTACTGCCGACAGTCTTGTATGTCTTAACAGAGTCCACCAACCAAGCATTCATCGCTTTCGTAACTCCAGCCTGATTATTTTTTCGACAGGGTATGGCATTCAGGTCTGTTGACTTAAACCCAAGCTGGTAGTAGTGATTCAGTTTTAAAGAACTAGATTGGGGGTTTTCTTCCTGGCGTTCAGTGAGAAGTAATATTGAATGACGTTGGATTTAAACCAATCACCTTCTCTTTTCTGGCGTCCCACCGGGCTCCATTCTATCACTCCCTCTTTTCTTAAGATTTATAAATGATCTGCTCCCAATGCCCTACAACTGATTCCCACAATACTCAACGTCTCCAAGACGTCTTTGATAATGTAAATCTAGCTCGTATAAAACTTGTCTTCGTGATCGTCATGTTATTACTTATATGTTTATGACTTAGCAGACGGTGTGTAGAGCTACCGTGATTCATAAGAACTTAGCAGCGCTGGCAAAAATTCTGATATTATCAAAATAACTGTTTCACCGAAATAAAAACTTCACTGTTTCGGTTGCAATGCATGACTAGGCTCGACATACTTCTACACTTTGCATTCTCACACAATACGATCTAAAAATTCATTTATAAAAAGAACAACTCCATTCTGGAACAATCTTCAACGTATAGTATTCCCGAACTCGTACAATGCCCAAGACTTTATTTACAAGGTAAAAAATAAACCTGATAATATTTAGTACAAAGATGATTCTTAAACAAAAAAATTGATTGACTCTCGACACAATTGTCTTTGATTAACAACAAAATAATGGGGATTTCGAAATGTAAAGTAAATTTTAAAAAAAAATTGTAAGACTGATAAAATTGTAAGACTGATCTAGGGTAAGTGAACAAATCGATAGTATAAACAATTACAAGCGTTATCGTAATGTGGAGTAATGAACAACTTAATGATCACTGTAAAAATTTTAGGATTGGTTAAGATAGGATGTCTTTGCTCAGGTAGTTGAACCATAATGAATCGAATTAAATTTAGATACATATAATGTTTTCAAGGCTTATAAAAAGATTGCTTGACATGTTTTTGATCCTTGTATGTTTTGTTTCTGCTGAGCAATTTTTGAGATATAATCTATATCTTCGCGTTAAGCACTCTTCTATTAGACATTTTTAAGATCTTTATAGAAATACATTTAATGAATTTAAATTAAATGCTTTACCGAATATGAAAATATATTCAAACCTTAATCGGGTAAAAAGTAATGATGCTAATCAATCAGCTATTACTTTCTTACAAGAAATTAACCAGCAGGAAATGTTTTAAATCTGAACATTTGCGGACGAATTTCACACTGCGAAGTCGAGCGTCAACTAATATTACTGTTAAATTTGAGCCGGAAGATACTTTGATCTGAAAATTTACAGTAAACTGCCTCAAGTATTCGACTACAATGTAGAATAGCGAAAAAAGCGAATTTCAAAAATTTATAACACAACTTTTTGATTAGGAAAAAAATCTCACGAATTCGTTGAAATTTTTTTCAACATTCGCCATTTTTTTTTAATTGATATAAATACTTCGTAGTTATAGAATTAGTTCAACTAGATTGTTAAAATTTGAAATCGATATCTGCAATATTAACTGAGGTATGGCGAAATAAAGTGTAAATTTCGCTCAAACAGCGCATACGAAAAGAATGCATTTTTATAATTTTTTTATTATGTTGACAATGTCCAAACTTCGGCCAAAATCAGCTCTAGATGCATTTTTTCCATCCTCTACCGATTGCAATTAGTTTCAACCGGCTACCTAATTTCCTGCAAGCCTATATACTTGCATAAACATTTGCGAAATTGCTTCCAATGTTTATTAAGACAGCTACATATATACGCTGTATATGTTTTGCCATGCCGTCTTTATCCAACTTTTATCATCAAGTCAACTTTATTAATGAAAACAAATACTTGGTGGAAAAACTTATTAAACCTTTCTATATGCTTTTCGACTTTTGTCATGCCTGGAACTTTATAGTAGCAATTCAACTCCATCTGGAGATTATAGCCTTCCCGACGACCCCACACAAACTATCGATATAGAATGATTGACTCTATAAAGAATTCAGATTCACATCAGACAATGCAGGATTTAGTCAGCAGGCTTTGAGATTGTTAGTTCACTAGTTTATTAATTTTTTGAGAATTTTACACTGTCGATCGTCATAACATTTTTGGATCATGTCATTGAGATGCAATTTTGAATAACTAGCTCTAGCCGAGCAGCAAACGACAATAACATGGAATCAAAAAAACGGGTACAGGACCTAAAAGTCAACAAGCCTACGATAGTCTGTCAAGGCTCTTCAAATTTAAGCATCTAACTATAACATCCAAACGTCTTCTGTACAAGGCGATTGTCTCACCGGTAAGTACTTACATATGGATCTGAGCTTAGCTAAAAGCACTCTAACATCTTATCAATCAGTGTTCGAGAGAAAAGTCCTTCGGGAAATTGTTGGTCCCTTACTATATGTGAGGAGAGACGATTCCGGAGACTAGACAACGACGAGATCGTACGAGCGCTATCGCGACAAAGATGGTGTGAAGAAAATAAATCTTGGTAGGCTCCGGTGGAATGGGCATATACGAGTACCTCGTATGGAGTGCGACCTCGGGCGATACCCAACCTGTGCTGGAAGAATGGGTGCCTTCCATTTAGACACAGAAAGACAATTGTGTCCGACACAGCGTGTCGCTCTGTGTCGTTCTGTGTAAGCCCAAATGGAACACATAAGTTCATGAAAAATCCGCCACGGCGCACTTTCCTCGTTTTTATTTTTGTTTGGCAAGTAAATCGTAAATTTTATGTTGATAATTTCTTTAAATTAATTACCCGACATCTTATAAATGCTGGGAATCTTAAAAATGAAACAATATTGTTGTAATTATAAATTAACGATCACATTTCAATTGGCGAGGGTTGGTAGCATTGTCTTAGTTGTGCCCGGCTGTGTCGTTGATGGAACACTTCTGTGTCGGACACAGTGTAACACTGTGTCTCTCTGTGTCTAAATGGAAGGCACCCAATGGCGTAGGCCAGGACGCCAGGAATTTAGGAATGTCAAACTGGCTGACATCGGCTCAGAATCGGAAAAGGTGGAGAGAACAGTTGTGAGAGGCCAGGACAGGATCTTGGTTGTAGAGCCGCTAAAGAAGAAAAAGAAGCTGTCGAACTATGAGTAACCGTGACGTGAAATTGGTGGATAAATTCTGTTATTTCGGTTGCATTATACCGAAAATGGCGTAGCAAAAAAGACGTCAGTTCCAGAATAAATGAAACAGGAAGCGCATATGCATGCCTGTTTCGCATATGGAGATCGGCGGAGACCCCAACCAACATCAAATTACGACTGTTCAACTCCAATGTTAAGGAGGTTCTTTTGTCTGGTTGCGAAACATGGAGTCACCCACTCACAAGGCGTCTTCAAGTTTTCGTATCATAAAAATTCCCTGGCAAGATAGAATTTCAAATGAAGAACTATGGTGCGTGCCGGCCAAGAAAGGATAGACGGCGAAGGGAATGGAATTGGATTGGCCACACCTTTCGACACAAAAACGAGAATCTAGCCAAAAAAGACCTTGACTGGAATCCGCAAGGAACCCGTTGAGTTGGAAGAGCTAGAACAACTTGGAGGAGGGAGATCCTGGACAAAGCTGAGAGGTGTCGCACAAAACAGAGTTCCTTCGAGGGCAACTGTTTCCACCCTATTTCCCACGAGGGATTAAAGTAACAGAAAGAAGAATGGAAATTATTCCAAAGTGTGAAGAGAAGAAGAATGTGCGGGAAAAGAGATAACCATGCCGAGACGGAAATCGAGCCTGTAACCTTTTGTATTGTAGTTAGAACGAACACAGATAGATGAAAAACAGATATTTTTTGGAGATTATACAAAAGCGACGCCAGGGCTTCTTTCAAAGACTCCTGCAAGTATTTTTCTAGTTTTTAATAATAGAGTAACAAAGTTCCGCTTACGTTGGGCCTTCACCTAGCGGACGGTACAGCACTTTGTTCACCTGGTAGTCAGGTACTGCCGGCGTCACAGCCGGTTAACGGGATTTACGCTACCCCGACGGTTTCATCTGTGGCTCAGCGGGTGTTTAAAAAAAATGAACTCACACAAGATCTAAGAGTTCAAACGAGAGATTCACTGTATCCTCCAGACTACCCTTAACCTATCATATCGCTTTTCTATCCTTCGAGCTAAGCTTACTACTAGACATTGCACCATGCCGTGAACAACATGACGGACTGGTAGTATAAAGTAGACTTAGTCGACTTTCACGTAAAAAACATGGTTAAACTATATTGAAAAATAGGGAAATTTTAAATGTTATTTAATCGATAGCCACCAACAATGCTTTAAACCAAATGTATACGAGGAATTTGCTAAGAAGAAAGCCTGGCAAATTTGAACTAAAGTAAGGAAATTAAAGAGTGAAAATCTTAGGGATGTTGAGCCGGAGCTTCTTTCGTGTGAATTATACTTTCATCTGGTCCCAACGTTCTATAGCTTCCCTGTTCATCAATAGAACACGGGCATCAATAAAAAGTAAACGGCGAGATATACATTTAAAAAAAAACTTTAAAAATGTAGAACGTTATCAGAATAATCGGTACAGAAATTATTCCCTGTCTCTATCAAGAAATACATCAAATTTTAATGTGCTACCAAAACGCCTCTGTTGAAAATTTGGACAATTTATTTCACAAGAATAAGGTAAGGTTAACCATGAAGACTAAAATTTGCTGGATTGAAAATTTTGATTTGGAAGAAAAGTATCAATCAATATTTGAAATTGTTCTTTTTTTTGTGATATTGTTTTCGTGTTTTGGTGATTTGTTCTTAACGAAAATGCGTCTATTAATGGCACAGAAGATTAAAGAATTTTATCAAACATCTTTTGATTAAAAAAAGAACATACTCCTAAAGGAAATAAAACTAATCACGCACAGTTAGTTAATCTAGCTGTGAAATAAGTGACATTCTAAAATGAAATTGATTCAAAATTGTAACAAATCTTACAGTAATTAGTCTCATTCATTATATTTTTCACAAAAAGGCGTATTCAGAGATAAAATATTATTCAAGATAAATCTATCTTTGTCACATTCATCAAGCGTGCATACCCCATTAAGTTAATTTAATATAGCATAAAAAGTATCACATAAAACACACCAAATACCATGCTAAAGAGCTCGAAGAACCTTCAACATTATTAGCCTAAAAAACGACATTTCTCTTACTTGCTCAAACTAGAGTAATAAAACTCCTAAAATATTCTACAGCAGCAGCAGCACAACAGAATAATAATTAGACTTTCCATAAGCAAAAAAAAAGAAACAGAAAAGGAAAACACGAAACGAAAGTAACAGGCAGGTACAATTTTTTATAATAAAAAAAAATTTGTATGAATGGCTAGAATCAACAAAAATCATAACATTGAACACTGATTTAGAAGAAGGTGATACAATCTTAATACAGAGAGAATATGGATTTAAAGAAAACAAGAACTGAATGAACAATCGGATAGACAAGACACAATCAGAAATGTTTCTTTTTTTCTGTTTTGGTTGAAGAGGAAAAGTACGTAATTTAGATTCAAGCAACGTTAATCACTTAAATCACTTTATATATATTTTTTTTATCAGCACACCTTGATCGTTTCCATTTGGCACAATTTCTTCTACAGTTGTTTTATCAGACTTTGATTCATTCTCATCATCACACCATCGACTCACGTTTGTCTTTTCAGCACGACTCACTTTCGAGCTAAACTTTTTCAATCTTCGCTTACTAGCTTTATCTTTTTCACATTTTCCACCTTTGCCGAATGAATTGTTACCACCGGTACTGCCACGTCTGCTTCCATTTCCACTACTACGGCACCGATTTTTGTTCTTCGTTTCACTACTATCCGATGCGATGTCACTGAGCTCCCGTCTAAGACAACTGAAATGCTTCCTGAACCACGACGGCATAGTATTGGAGATGTACTGGCCCAAAGTTTTTCGGTTGTCAATGCAACCCCCGAAAAAGTAATCACAACATTCTTTTTTTTTGTTGTCTGGTCTTCACAGTTCCGTGGGTTTTTGATTAATCAATCGATGACGCTTTGCGGCTACGAACAAATACAACGAAGTGTGTCAGCTGGGTGGAATATTTCTAATAAAAATATTGATGAGGTAAACATATCTTTTTTAGGATTCTCTCTCTTTCTTCAAGCTGGATAAAGTTTTCTTTTTAAAGATATAAAGTGCTTTTGCGAAATCGCGAACTGTTTGATCAATATAACACGAAACCGAAACCACAATGCAAAAAACTAGAACTGGGTTAGTTTGGCAAACAAATTCCAAAAAAAAAAACAAAATAATTTCACTCAAATCAAGGCTGTTAGAGGAAACTATGAAACTTTCGCTCTATACAAAAATTACACAACAACCGAACCGTACATGAACTCCATAGGGATAAAACTGAATGTACAGAACGTAATTATACCGTTTCAACCCCCAAAAATGAAATAATACAAAAAAAATATATTCATGACCAACTTCCCCCCAAAAAATGGACGAAAAACTTTTTATACTGTTTTATGCACGAGAATCAGAGATGAATGGTTGCTGGTTGGTTAGGTATGACTGCGCTCGTACCGGCTTTTCTTATCGTTTAAGGCGCCCGTTTCTACAACTTCTAAACATGTCAGGGGAAAACACTAATTTAATAAAGACGAGAAAAAAATACGGAAAATTTTCTTGAGGAAGCGCTATTAGTCGCCGTATATTATTGGATAAGAAAAAGAAAAACGAGAAGCGTTAATTTCACTCCGTATCCGTTGGGCTTTAATTGAAAAGAAAAACCTTTGAAATTCGTGTAGGAACAGAGGCTATTGACCGACGATGGACATATGTCGGTTCACTAATCAATATGACGCATACGTACTGTCTTCAAATGGGGAAGCGAAGAAATTTACTGAATAATACAGAGAAAACTTGGTTGATTTTGGGGGAAAAAATGAGGAAAAATAATTGATGTGGAACCTAGTTTCCTTTTCTTTTTGGGGAATTAAAATCAAAATCAATTATAGAATAAATGACAATCGTTTATAGTTGGGGAAATCTCGTGTCTGTTAAATAGTGCAATAACCTGCCGGCGAATAGAACTTCCTTATAGTTCGCATTGTATATAATGGTTTATGACAGGATATCGGATTTGAATATTGAATAATAATGTACTACAATTGTCAATATCGGCAAGCATCTGGATCTAAAGAGTTCCCTGGGCGTATATTAAACCCATTGTACTTGTAGCAGCGCCCGTACCTCAGATTTGAACAGGCTCAGCAATCTGCTTCAACATTAGTCGCACAGACTTCTGGTGCAGTAGGGTCGATGCGAAAAATGAGACCTTGCTTTACGCTATCGCGGGACAGTTATTTCACCACAGTATACCGTAGGACCAACATTGGCCAATACCAGTATGGCTGCATCCTAGGAAAATCAACAACGGATCAGATTTTTATCCTGAGGCATGCATGCAATCAAGCTGACATCAAGGCACCTCAATGTGGAAGTTTTCTTCCAAAATAGTTGCAAGGTGCTTTGACGTACTCCAGAACCTGGCAGGAAAAATAAGAGGTGTGTTTCATTTTCATTGGAGTACGTACGCCAGCGTAGTTGGACGCACATCGAAGTAGATTCTGCTACACCACAGTATGGGCTGGGCTAGCTGGAACTACGCCGATGTGCGCCCGGATTACGCACTCCAATGAAAATGAAACGCACCTATTGTCTCGCTCTAATGGGTTCCCGGACAACGGGGGTATCAAGGGCAATGAGGCTGCAGACAACCTCGTGAGGGAGGGGTCTGAGACATTGGCCCAGGGCCTGGAACCCTTCTGTAGCCATGTTCGGATACATCTGACAATGAAAAACCATGTTTGTGGGGTCGCAGTGGGTTGGGAAAAGCCGCCATCTTGAAAAAGAAGGAGAGCTTGTTTATATTAAATAACTCTTTTGCATGCAATGATAGCTGAAACTGATCAATGGCAAAGTTGTGGAGAATAAAATTATCTCCTTATTTCCCCTTCAACGAGCTCTGTAAGTTGATTTGGCTCAAAGTTATGACCGGTCAAAGTTCAACCATGACATGTGGTGGGGGTCAACCCCAGTTTTTTGCGATTAACTCGAAAAAATTTAATTTTTTTGGCTTAATGCCCATTAACAAACTTAAAGTCCTAGTAATTACCTTTAGAATGAGCCCTTGATCGCCGTTATCGCTTTTATAGTTTGCGAGCAATCCAACGCCAAAGTTTGCACTGCACATGCCTGAAATAACTGATAACGCCATTTTTTTTTAATATTTCGTTAACGGTTGCTCATATGAAAATGTAGTAAATAGCAGAAATACGGGCAATGAAAATATCTTTCAAATGAGCTATTGATCGCAACTCTACGTCGTTTTATGTCCCCGACACAGTGGGTCAAAGGTCAACCGCGACTTCTCCTCGAATAACTCGTTTCGTCAGGTCGCGGCTTAGAATTTTACGCGGCAAGAGCGGGGGTCTAACCCAAAGATGGTTCTGTGGATGTACACCGCCGTGATACTCCAACACTCATGTATGACGGGCTGGTGCTGAACAGGACCTATAATATCAAAATTAGGAGGGATTACAACGGTAACAATACGGACAAGAGTGGTCGTGACGTGAGAACATGCTCCACGAGCAACCTCGATGTGTTTGTGCGGCTGCTCCCTCCAGACCTTCTTAGATTAACCTTTAGGAAGGCCGTCGAATCAGGGAGCGTCGGGGTAGGGGTCTATCTAGAGACCACTAGCTGTTCATTGTCCTGGAGCATGCCATCTTTAAATGCCCGAGGTTTGCGGAGCACAGGACTTGCTGGAAGCAGTCACTAAGGTGCAGCTAACACCCGTGGACATGATGATGAGGTCAGAAGATCCATCCACCCACCAGATGATGAGGTCGCAAGATCCATCCACCCACCAGAGGCTTATGCAATACGAAGCCCAAAAAAGCTAGATAGCTGACTTAGCCCCATGGCGCAATGGCGTAAGCCGGTCAAACGGGTGTAGAATGAGAATTAAGAAGGAGGTGGTTCTTTTCTTAAGCTGGGATACTTGAATAGAGATCCACAGCACCATGGGCAGCAGCTTCTCCACCTACCGATGCAGCTACAGGCGCTTTCGTAGTTAGTGAATTTGGCAGCGCTCTTCGTCGAAGTCACCTTTCGCACAAAGAATGCATAAACGGTAGGTCTCTGATCCGTAAGCCCCACTGTCCCGGCTCTGATCAGCACCCTCGAGGAACCCCTTTTAAGGGTCAGGTGGGCTCGTACCGGTCTGGCCACAAACGTCATGCGAAAGGGTTACTGAGTTTAGTCAGTAGAAATCTGACAGTACCGCTTGGGTGCGGACACACAGAGGTGCCTTCTGCCTTAGACATGGGTCCGATGTACGATTCTCACCAATCCCTCGTAAAAAAAGAACTTTGCCGTAGAATCAGAAAACATCGAGGTAGGGTCTATCTAAAGACCGCTAACAGTTCTTTATCCTGCCACCTTTGGGTACACTACAGTATTTTTAAAGCGTAGATGCTGGCGATCCTCTACACAAGTATGTACCGTTGGAATTTTTCTCGATAGATCTCAAGAGCTCTAGATTCGGTGATGATGAGCTCCAAGATGGTGAAGCGATGCAGAGCTGAGCTATAGAATCTTGGTAGAAGGCAGAACGTAACTCTTGTCTGGTTACCTGGGCAAAGGAACATAGATGGAAACGAGAAAGCTGATTACATAGCCAAGCAAGTAGCCTCTCTCCGGGGCTCGGAAATTGAGCAGCACAAAAGGCGGGGTCAAAACCCCTATTTTTGAATACCACCTGGTTTTATCCAGCCAAAGGTGGAACGCATTGGAGACATACTTTATCTCTAGAAATTCTTGGTCTACTTACATCAAAGGAAGAAGAATGGGCGTCCTAAACAGACTCCAAAGAGATATTGCCAGAATTACGGCAATCGTCACAGGACATTGGCCCACGCTACCAAGCACAATATCTGTTGCCGTAGCTGCGGGGAGACGAACTAAAGAAAAATACACTTTCATTTTCTGTGTAAATATGCGACTTTAGGCAATGCCAGGCAGCGCACTTTAGGCAGTTACGTTTTGGAAGACTTAGTGCCCGTCCACAACGCAGCCTGCCTAGCCTAGCACTGCACCTAGCAAGAACAAAATTTTTCCATCGCACACTAAACTTATATGGTGTAATGTGCAGTGCTAGGCTAGGCAGGCTGCGTTGTGGACGGGCACTAAATCTCCAGACGAAGGATCAGGGCTCTGCTAAGCTTCCTTAACTCCAAAGTAGGCTTTAAGCATACACCAGTCAGTTAACTAATCACCGAATCTTAGGTACACGAGCTGTGGTATCAAAACGGAGCTCCAAAGCTCGAATTGATCTCCGGTGCCGGTATTGGAGGCAGCGTAATACCTAACCTAATCTATACTTTTATTGGTTTACTCTTATCTTCAATAGTAAGGTGAGTAAAAAGACTGCGATAATAAACAGGAACTAGAGATTAGCATTACGACAAAAATAAGTTGAAGTGATTCATATTATGCAAATGACAATTCTTTAGCTACTTATCTGCTTCATTAAATATAGTCCAAAGTTTACTATACGTCATAAAAAAGATCTGATTCGTAGCTAAAGTTTATGTAATTTGTATTGAAATATCTGCCTACAAGCCTCCCTCATCAGTAAAGCACTAAATTTAACCAAAATAACAAACTTACTAAACACAGTTAAGAAATGTCTACCCAATTTTCTGGCATAGCTAAAGTTCATACAACTAAAAATCATTGATCAGAGAATAAATATAAAAGCGACAAATTTAAATATCAGCACATATTTTTTTTGTGTGCTCCAAGGAGCCTCTAGAAATGTTATAAAAGAGACAAGAAAAGACCAAGAAACTCCCCAACTTCTTCCATATATGAAAAACTTGTTATTCGCGAACTTTTTTATTTCTTCATTCTGGTTTTGTTTTCTTATAAATATATATGTATATTGTAAGATGGTGACTCATAGTCGATATCTTCACGGAGGAAGGTAGCACGTTTCTCAAGTAGACAATCGACTTCCAAGTTCCAGTTTTCAAAAGTCGTCGTACGTTGGTGGGTCTTAGATTTATGAACTTCATGGACTATATGTTGTTAATGCATATATATGTAGCACGGTTTGGCGGCTTTCTTGTTAGGAGGAAGAAAGTAAAAGCAGAAAAATAATAGATACAGCACACTACTCTGGCCAATGATTTTTGAGTTATGTGCAATCTTTGTGCACTTATCAATCACAAATTTCCAGTCGTTTATTAGTTTTTGAATTTAATTTTTGGGTAGTGGTGATTGAGTAAGGTTAGTTGAGTTGAGTGGATTATAGATGATTACAGCAAGGAATGATGGAATTGAAAACTAGTTTCTTGACTAGATTTCACCATCCTACGTATATTTTCGCTTATGACATACCGTATCAAGGCATTTTTGTGGTTATGATTTGCGAATTAACGCTGCAGAAATCAGTTACCTGGAAATTATATTTTCAAACTCGTTTTCAATTAAGGTTCATTACATAAAATTGTTTATTTTTTGATTGTAAGATTATTGTATGAAATGAAGCAGCAAATTTAAACCACAATTATTATGAAAGCGCAGTAATAATAGTAGAACTGCGAGGGTATCATGTACAGAGTAAATGGAGTTCTTGAATATTTCATTAAAGTTTTAGGCCATACCCATACTTTTAATTAATTGACTTCATTAGTAACATAACAGCTATTTAAAAATGATTATAAACTCTCCAAACATTTAGGTGAAAGTTCTATAATTTTTATTTACACGCAATAGATTTGACGTCTAGCAGGCCTCCCGAATATAATTCAGCCGGTAATTTGCGTTTTTAAACAAACAAGATCGAAACGATAGAGCATATTTTATCATAAAGTTGCATCGTTGCGAAAATGGTATATTATTGAATGGATGGAAAATAATGCTCTAACGCAACTTCCATTTTTCCATACAGCGAAGAATTTTGAAAGTCGTAGCTCATTGACGGATAATAAATAGAAATAGCGCGTGTTTTGAAGTACTTACAGGATTCGAATTTTGCGTTATTTGTGACGTATTCAACATGGCGATCTAAAAATTGTCAAATGTCATCTGGACAATTAATCATGGAGTCTTTAGTGGAAAAAGAGCGTATAGAAGTCATGGAACTTTTATACCAAAAGGAATCATTTTTTGCAAAGTCAAAGGTGGCAGTCGTTTAAAAGATATCCTGATCAAGTAACATTGAAGAAGTCGTGTAGTTCCTGTTTATCGTCTTTTAATTCAAAAAACATCCTACACGTACGACTTTGTTCACGTAAGAAAAAAAAATTAATATGGAGTTTATACGCATGTCAAAATAAGAAGATAGGACTCATAGGGCATCTTGGATTTTTGCGGAGTGCACTAGGTTAATGTTCATGTTAAAACTTATAATTTAGGGTTACCTTCGTTGATGTATATGGGCCGTGGTATGCAATTACAAATCATACTTGTACATTCGAATTTTCTATCTAATAATGCAACCTAAGGACAAGTTTAATTCACATGTAGCATTTAATATTCAGTAGAAAAAATTACAATCGTCATTTATTTAATAATCTCCCATTTTCTCTTATCGCCAATTAATGACAATACTGATTCTATCTAGAGTGCAATGTATTGCAAACTCTAGCTTTACTCTTATGCCTTCGATAAGATAAGCACTGATTCTACATTGATGTTTATGATAGCAGCTGACGTCCAATTCAATAAAGAGGAATATAGAACTCATTCTTGATTGGGGCCACAAGAATCAAATCGAATTCAGCGCCACTAAAACGAAGTGCTTTGTTATCTCTTATTAAACCTGAACCTATTTTCCTTCTATCTCAGAATCTTTTTACCTATCTGTGTTCGCTGATGGAATGACTATATACAAATCGCAAAACAAGCACCCTAGTTCTTCTTCCCCAGTGCGCCGGACTGCAAATTTACAAATCCTACTTTCCTCGTTATCTTATAGAACTCGTTTTTAAAGGCTGAGGCTAAATGAGCTCCACCTTTAAGCCAGGAGACCTTATGGACACTTAACAATTTTCGAGGAGCTAAACCTAGACCCAATCAATGTGCGATACCATTCCTGTCACTCCCCACTTCGACAAACCGTTTATGACGATTATCCGAAGTAGGTCAGAATGGTAACACAGCAGGCCCCTCTATTAGAGGAATCACAAACTTTTAGTATAAGAACGGTTCCAACCCCGATAATGGTGTTGGACTGGGCGTATATGACCCAAGGAGCAAAATATCCATGGCACGGGCACTACCCGTACTGTTTTTCAAGCTGAGATACTCGCCATCCAGATGGGTGTCCAAATTGTATTAATAGAGCTTCAAATAACTCTAACATCGTCATCTTCTCGGACAATCAAGCTGCCTTGTTGGCCATTAAATGCCACAGAGATTCATCAAAGATTGTCCAGCATTGTCTCCTATCTTTGAAATCCCTCAGCAGGAACAACAATGTTATGGTGATGTGGATTCCGGGCCAAAAAGGTCACATTGGTAATGAAATTGCCAACGACCGGGCTAGAGTAGGGGCAAACTCATCACTTGTTGGTTCAGAACCTTTCTGCAGCTTAGTAGGCTGCCACGTAAGAAATCGGCGGTAGTAGGAGCCGGTGGAATAACACCGCGTGATGGCTTTGGCAGCTCTTTGACTCTTCTCTCTACTTCCGACTGAAGGCTGCTGTCCAGCATTGATCAATGATCGAACCCTGTAGGTGTAGGTAATAACGTAAGACGAACCTACCATTTTTTATATTGCGCGAATAGGGTTGTTTTGGAAGCATGCATATTTTAAATTCGATAGGGCATGGCACCAATAGTGGATCATTTCATATTGATGAAAGAGACAAAGAGACACATAATGGCTGGGAAAGTAAACATTTCTTGAGAAAGATAAGCTTAGCCATTAATACTAGTTTGTTCACTGTTTCTTTAGATCAGTGGTTCCCAAACTTATTTGGCCTACCGCCCCTTTCCAGAAAAAGTATTACTCAGCGCCCCCTGGAAATTATTTTTTTTTAAATTTTAATAGCCATTAAACATAAGATATTTGTATGTAGTAATGTTTCTACCTTTTTCGTAAAATATAGTAAAGAAATGTGTAAATTAGAAACTTAAAGCCCGCTACACACTATCGTCGTTTTACTCCGCGTTCGTCGAACAGCGTTGTCCGAACGACGATAGAAAATTGCAGTGCATGACAACGCCGCCGCGCTTTTCGCTACAGCGAAAAATTAAATCCATTTTGATTTTTCTCCGTTCGCTATACGCTGTACGATGATAGTGTGGATGAAAACTATGTGTAGTCGTTCGTCGTTAAGCAGTGAAGAATGTACCTGTTGTGCACAAAAAAGGGTTTGCACCATACACGTTTTTTTTCCTTGAATTTTGTCCAGAAAGAACCGCCGCTACTGCCAACAAAGTATATTCGTCCATGGTACTATGCGAACTAAACGACGAGTAATGTGTATAGAATAGAGGCGTACGTCGTTCGTCGTTCGGGCAACGCTCTGTAACGAACGCGGAGTTAAAGGACGATAGTGTGTAACGGGCTTTAAGGGATTCACGATTCGTTGGAAACAGGTCTAGATTCATAGGTACGGGTGCAACGTAGGAAAACTTTCCAACGATACAACAATTGTACAGAACCACACTTTCCAATACTGCAAAAATTTTCTATACCCCAGATCCAGTGTAAAACTTTCCTATGGCAACGAGAAATCCTTTAAGTGTCAAGTGACATGTGGAAGCTGGTGATTTTGTTTCAAATGGCTAGCGAAAGTGTTAAAAAATGTAAAAGTAGATCAAAACCAAATAAAAAGTGGACGAATTCTAATTTGTCAAGGAGCGTTCACTATATGAACAAAACAACTCTTGGGAAAGTAGTCTGGAGAAACATTTCCCATGAATTGTGAATACCCTTATTGAGAAAGGGAATCAGCGATTGCGGGAAACTTTGCTTCGTTTCGTGTTTCATCGTGTAAAATGGGCCATAGCGTGCTCCAAAATCTGCTGGTAGTACTGCCAGTAGTCAGTACTGCCGCTGCCATTCCAGGCTTTGGCCTTGCGATCGACCAATCGCACGAGTGCCAGTTGCCCGCAGCAATGCTCGTAGTGCTCACGTGTTTTGGAACGGCAATTCAGTGGCTCCACATGAACAGTAGCAGTGCGAGATTCGACATACTTCATTGCAAGTGAGGGAGTATGCGGGAATTGAGCCAACGTCCAGTACTTTGTTCAAAGAAAAATTAAGCGTTATGAGCAGAATACATAAATCAATTTTTCTAAATCTTCCCTTTTTTCTTTTATGCTTTCATCGCCCCTTTACAGTTATTCATCGCCCCGCAAATGGACCTGTGGCTATCACCGCCCCCCTGGATCGCTTCAGCGCCCACCAGGGGGCGGTAGCGCCCACTTTGGGAATCACTGCTTTAGATTGATTGCTGTTATTTTTCATATAGATAAGACAATACTATTTCTGACGTTAAATTTGGCATCATTGTTGCGACCTTAGTGCGATGTTCAATAGCTTTTTTCAAGTTCGGATTACACACCGTGTGCAATATATTTTTTAGCTGAAAATACAAGTTATCAACTCATATAAAAAGACGCTCCTCTGAATATCGTGCAAAATAATCTTTCGTGTTGATTGAATCGATGGAAAATACATTGCCGATATCTTCGATATTCGAGTATCACGATCCAATCTTAAATTACTTTAGTATTAATAACTTTCAACTGCAGCATGTGCTGAAAATGTCAATATTTAAAAAGTATACTCAGTTATACTTGGCCATATCCATAAATATGTATTAAATAACTGTAAAATACAATTGATTAAAATGGAGATGAACAAAAACGCAAGAGCTTATGACAAAGACATGGGAATATCATTTAGATTAAAAACCCATTATATGAGTAACATTTGTAAAGTGTGTTTATTTTCTATTATAAAGACTTTTAAAAAAATCATGTTGAAAATACGAATCATTAAGGGCAAAAAGGAATATTTGAAGAAAAATAAATCGATAAATTATCGTTAATTTCTCGTTAACAAAACGCAATTATTAATTTATAAACAAAATATATACAAACTGCGCCATAACATAACAACGTGCCCCTTTTTAATATCAAAGAGTTTTCTTATAGGAAAACGTGTACTTTTGAGATATTAACACTAAACGCTCATCGGTCATCACCCACATGTTTACAGGCCTCTTTAAAAGTCGAGAAAATAAATTACTACAAATAAAAGAAACACGAGGTTTTAGAAGAAAAAAAAACTAAAACGTAAAAAAGTGTTAAATAAAGCCATGATGCAATAGAATCGCTTGACTTGTCCAATTCAATACAATTTAATTCGATATAAATTGATTAATGGTCTAATTACTGGCAAATTTTCCTCTTCTACATTCTCTGACCAATCGATATAATCAACCGCAGATAAAGGGAGGAAACAAAGTTTAGCGCTGTTCTCAAGGTTGCACGCTATTTATTGAATTGCGGGAGGAGGGGGAGATCTCAAACTAAATTAATTAAGATTTTTTTAAAGTTATCAAAAAAAATAAAAGGCATTGACAGTAATTTAGATGCATTATCAATTAAATGAGAAGAAAAAGGAGGATAAATTTGTGAGAAGAAAATAAATAGAAATTGTATAGTTGATTTGTTTCTGGTGCTGATTCGAATCGTAATTGTAATGCTTTCAGGTATGACTGTTTTGCGTGTTAATAACCATAGGTTTTTTCGTATCGTTTAACGAACTTTTCCGTTTCCAATTAAAATTTCCTGAAACAAACAATTGTTTTTATATAGTAATTATATTCATAAAATTAATTTTATGTGAAAGAGTAAGCTCTGGTCTCACTCTTTATACTACCAGTCCTTCATGTCGTTCGCGTCATGGTGTAATATCTAGTAAAAAGCTTATTTCGAAGGATAGGAAAAGGATAGGATAAATTGAGGGGAGTCTGGGCGATACATGCGGAGAATGTGATACATCTTGCGTTTGAACTCTTGGATGTTGCATGAGTTCGGGAATACTGACTGTAGAACGTTGTTCCACAATAGAGTTGTTCTAGTTATAAGTAAATTCCTAGATAGAAGTATGTGAGAAAATAAGTGCAGTAGATTTTAAGAGTGAACCAAGCGGAGTAGTCGTATGTTGTGGGAAAAAATTGCCGTGGAGGCAGAAGATTATTTATTTCAGTGGAACAGTCATTGTGGTAAAATCGGTATAGTCGGCAGGGCTGCTACATTCCTGCGGTAGTTTAATGAGCCAATTGTCGCAAATCGAGCGCAATCACCAATAAGTTTGAGAGTAGAATGAACAAAAAATATCTCTACGGAACTAAATAGGAGAATCTAGGAAGAATAAATATAATTCTTCAAGCCGTACGATCGAATCGAAGAGCGTAGGAGTTTGTAAACAAATCTCATTGAATTGAGGGATCCACACATCACATCAAGCACCTCAGAGCGGAAGAACGATATCTCTACTGATATGGTCAGATATCAATAAACGTTCAGAGATCAATGGCAGCGTTCGGTCTTTGTGTAAAGGAAACCAGTGGTTTGTGGTCGTAGTAACGGAAGTGTTGGATCGCTGCATAGATTGCGAGAAGTTCGCGATCAAATGTAGAGTACTTCTGTTCTGTTGTTGACAGTTCTTTGGAATAAAAACGTAGAGGTTGCCACCGGCGACCGTTGAATTGTTCCAATACCCCTACGATTGCATTATCAGAGGCATCAATCGTTTGACTGTATTTTGCATCCTCGATTGGATGGTTCAGCAGGGTTCCTGCTGCCATCGAGGTTTTCACCTTGAGGAATGCTGCCTCAATGCATTCTGCTGGATGGTTCAACACTTTATTGGCAGGCGAGTGGTTTAGAAGGTATCTTAACTGCTCGTTCATCGCCACCAACATTTCAGCCAATTTTGGTATAAATCGGTGATAGAAATTCACCATTCCCAAAAACTAGTGGATCGATTTAACAGAATTTGGTAGCGCGAGATCAACGATAGCCTGAACCTCTTCGAGGTGAACAGTATGCTCATTCTCGGTTTTACTGGCGGTAAGTATATCGGCCAAGTAGACATAAACGAAGTCGAGGCTTCTCGTAACTTCATTTATGAACCTTTGAAAAGTTTGAGCTGCATTCCGTAACCCGAATGGCATACGTGTAAACTCATATAGACCGAATGGCATAATGAGTGGAGTCTTATGCACGTCTTCTGGGGCGATCGGTATGTGATGGTATGGACTTACCAAATCAACCCTTGAAAAAATTGTGCACCGGTGAAGATTCACGGAGTAGTTATGTACGCGCGGGATCGGGTATCTATCCGGCACAGAGACAGCATTTAGACGACGGTAGTCGCCGAATGGCCTCGACTCATGTGAGTCGCGTTTAGAGACCAGATGAAGTGGAGATGATGTGGGGGACGACGAATGCCGACAAATCCCCAATTGGACCATATGGTCAAATTCTAACTTCGCCACTTTCAGCTTCTCCGGATGGAGTCGCCGAGCAGTGACGAAAGATAATTGCCCATTAGTCACAATGTGGTATTGCACATTGTGTTTAACTGGAAGGTTCAAAATGAGCGTTTTTTTTAACCAAGCGTACTTCGTTAATAGCTCTTTGTATATGCCGGGAATTTTGGCATGGAGTTGACTAGGGGTTGTAGTCGACTGTGGCGCACACGTTAATTTTTAAAATCGACGGACAATTCGAACGTTGTTAAGAAGTCTGCCCGAACCCGAGCCGGCTTTTGTGATGTCGGCCATGATAAAGTTGTGAACATATCGCCGACGTAAGCCGAGGTGGAGTTCAAGCAAGTTTCCTTTGGCCGCGTGCAAAAGGTCCTTCGGACTTCCGTTGTGCGTTGAAAATGACTTGGCGGGAACAATTGACACGTCCACGCCCGAATCAATCAGAAAATCTATCCGATTGTTGGTGTTGCGGACAAATAAACGATATGAGCGGCCAGTTATATGCTCGCTCATCTCGATCCCTTGCCCCTTCAGTTTTTTAGGGGTAGTGGTGGTAGATTTCTTCGCCGAAATGGCTTTTCCGCCACCGAAACTACAGGGCGGCTTGCACGTGCGTGCTTTCTTACGGGATTGGAAATGGAAGTAGCACAATCTCTCCCCCCCCTTTATTGTCGATAAATAAGTTTACACGCGGTCACCACAACTCCTATACATTTAGCGGTTTCGAGTTTGTCACAACACTGTTGAGGTCAATTGTGACCAAGCTGAAAAGCAAGGATACCAGTATATGCGTGATTGAATTGAATTTTATAGCCATACTCTTTGAGATCGATTATGCAAGTAATTCCGAATTAAGGAGGCAGCTGAGAATGAAAATATCCTGTGGTGTATTACCTTAGTTTCTAGAAGCGTATGGGTAACACTGTCAAATGCCTTTCTTAAGTCAAGAAGCACAAGAAAGGCAATGCACCATTCGTAAGTGATGGTGAACCAATGAATATATGACAAAAGGAAAATATTTCTGAAATATCACTATACCTAAATACCTACTGAAAATAACGTTTCAAGTATTTTGTCGCTTCTCTTTCTTAATTCAATAACTTTTGCCATTGTAATTTTAAAGAAAAGGTATGAGAAGTCGCAATAAAATAAACATGAACAACGCATAGTAGGATCAAACAATATGCCGCAAAATTAAACCGGCTTAAACCTGTATTTTCTATTCCATAGCAATGATCTATTCAAAAATTCAACAACGTCATCATCGACTTAACGCCATCACAAATCTACACAATACACGTTTACCACCAAATAATTGATATTCTTGAAATAAGCATGTACTCTACGTGGGCTTTTTCCTAATAGAAAATAAATGATGTATGGTGCATTATTACAATGCGACAATATAATCCACGTATAAGACACAAGACGAAGGCAATACCTTAAAAGGATAGTAACGACCTTGATATTCTCCTTTAAGAAAATTTTCACTTTAAAAAAAGCATTTTTTATTTAAACCAAAAAAACCAACAACTTAAGAAAAACACAAAAAATAACAGTTAAACAAGGGAACAGAAACGTTGTTTTTAAAAAAATACAAAAAAACAATATGTAATGCATAACTATAACAGCTTTCCATATAGGGTATATTTTCATGCCCTTGAAAATGTATTTAAGCATGAATTTATTATTATAAAAAGCTCTCGATGTCGGAAAACCGCGAAATTCTTACTTCATTTCATTTCTGTAACCATTTTGGAATATTAAAACATTTTATTTGTTTCAATTTTCTTCTACATATTTTTCACCTCATTTTTATTAAGTGCACAATTTGTATGCTGGTGTATCGTAAACGAAATAAAACAGAAAAAAAACATTAAACAGGAACATGAGGAGATATTAACCCAATATGGATTTAAAGACGCCCATACACAATTTCAGTCTGGGGTCATATAGTGTGGAAATTGTTGTTCTCGCAATTTTGTGTTATTTCTTGTGTTTTAATCAATTTTTTTTTTTGCAAAATATTAAAAAAACCGGACATAGAAAGGCCAAATTTAACTGGTTTAATGCGATTTGCAAAAAAAAATAATTGCGAATTAAAAATGGTTTAGCCAATCTATTTTCGATTGGTTTGATGTTTGGTATGATTGCAACTTGATTTCTGTATGAAATACAATTTCCTTAGGTACAATTAAATTGAAATATCGGCATTAATTGTTATAATTATTAACATTGGCGCTTAAAATTAGCATTTAATTAAATATAATCGTCACAAACTGGAAGGAAATGAATTCAATTGTTTAGAAAAAATCTTGTTAGAGAACAAAGAGATCTATACGAAAAAATCACAAACAAAATATCTAACGTCATACTGATGATTTGAATACGTTAACAAGATACTCTCAAACTAGCCAATTCTGCCCACGCTATCTATAAACCCCGAACGAGTTCCACGATATTTTATTTTTCCTATACAATCTTTGTTTTTTTTTTAATTTGATAGATTTTTGTTAAAACGAACACATCCAAAATAAAGTATCATACACAAACACTTATTGTCCATATTGTAACAAAGTTATTATGAAATTTGAAACGCTTCGTTTGTTGTTGAATGATCGAATGAAGGAGTATAGTGAGTGAGCTTGATTGACAACAGAACGACCTTGTTTTTTCTTAAGTATACTCCACTCTGTCTATTTAAGTACACTCGTTCTTAATCCTTCAAGAGGTTATAGAAGTTAAGATACATATGGTATTGTATACACGCACACATCTAAACAATCTTCCTTTTTCCTGGGGTTGCATTGACTAAATAATTTAAAAATAACCTTACCGCTACTTGGTCGCATCCAATACACCCAGAAATAGATAAACAGCACAAGCTCAATCATAGAAAATTATGGGGGGAAATTATTGCAAATTGAAGAAAATCTTTCGTTTCACTTTAACAACAAAAAACTTAAATTTAAAACAAAAATTCTCAATGCATTTTATCAACTTAAATTAAAACAAATATACAAATCAACAATTTCGCATCAAGGCACACCAATCCATATATAACTATTAAAATTGAGCACTCTTTAAAACATGACAGAAAAGACCGGTAGCGATCAAAATAATTATCACAATTGCAATGCAACTAGATTCTCAATTAAGTAAGTATTTTTAATCTTAAAAATAAAAATAAAACTAAAAACCACTTTTGCTATATGCAGATCCGAAGGAGTTAGAAGACGACAATCTTTCTCTAGTCTAAAGTAACAAGACAAGGTGCGCATCGGCAACTGCCGGTGGAAATTCAAGAAGATGAAAAATGTGTTTTCTGTTTGAGTGACCACCTCGGGCGTGCTAAAAGGTTTAACGATGAGATCTCTTCTACCCACAAACTGACAATTTTTTTTTTGAAAATAGAAAATGGTATAATAAAAAAAGCAGCGTTGGTATTTTTTTATGTTTTTTGAAGAAAATTAAAACGAAATTGACGAAAACGCATAGAGAGAGGAGGAATGAATGTTGATGGAAGAACATTTTTGGCTATTTGGAAACTTCAATTATCCGGAACGAGATACGAATACGTAATCAGCAATGCGAGACTATTTTCCAAGCTATGAAAAAATGCCGGGGAATTGATTGGAAAGAAAGATCTGACTGTCATACCTATAAGGGCGTTTTCAATTGCACGCCCTGGGAAATTTACGGAAAATGCTTATACATTGGTTTGTTTCGACTTTTATGTACAGCACCACATTGGAGCCCTTGGGGCGACCTAGTTTTTAATAATTACAGAATATTTGGGAGTTGCCTCTCTTTGGTGGATATATAAATATAATTCATTCATTTCGAGAAATTAATAGTTCACCACCAAGTCTTGTTAATATAGTTAGTATGCACAATGTGTAGAATAGTAAATCTAAACAGATAAAAATGTTTATTAATTTTCAATTACGCCTAAGCCGTATTCTCAATGAAAACAGCAAACTGAATAAGATTTATGTGAAATTGAAATTGATAAACGATCGAGAAGAAACCGGATTTGTTTTTAAAATTGGTAGTCGCAACATACATCTGTTCCGCTTGAACGATTTTTTTGCAACATTTTGTTCGCGGTTGAATTTAAATTAAGTTCTCTCGATTAACATTAAATTCATATAGTTAATTTCTCGGTTCTGCCACTGGGATCCTGGCTTCTGGTTACTACTCTTTCTCTCTCCACCGACCGATCCAAACTCCGAGCCGATATGTGCCCGTTCCAATCCCTGGAGAATCCTGGACTATGCCATCTTTTCAAAGGAGGTCGCATCGAACTGGCCAACATTTGAATACATAAGATCTACTTATTATCACAAAAATGTGTCACGATGGACTTGTTGCATACCCGTAGTCTAAGTAGGGGAAGAGTTGTGAAATACATATGTGGCGTCAGTGTAAATGAAGGCTAAAAGGCAAAGAATCCAAACGGCTCACTAACTTCACGTCGACGCATCAGATAACGCCATAGGTGCAACAGTACATCAGATTGTGGATGGAGTTGCAACACCTTTAGGTTTTTTTCTCTGAGGCTCACAACCACTGAAAAGAATTACAGCATTTATCACAGAGAACTTCTGGCGTTGCATCATTTGCACCATTAGGCCGGCCGTATACCAAAGCTTCACATGCAGCTTTTCGTCACTTATTGCTTGGAGATTTATGTAGCAAAGCGGCATGTGACGAATTGTTCCATATATCGCCAAGCAATAAGTGACAAAAAGCTGCATGAAGCTTTGGTATACGGCCGGCCTTCGATGTCAGTCTTAAGCCCGGTACCCACTTGTTGCAAACCGGCGTATCGTATCCCCGATCTTTAAATTTTTTTCTATAAAATTTGCAATGCTCCGTATCAAAATGTGCGAAAAGATACAGCACGAACCCGATCTCTCATTTAGCGGTTTTTCTCCGTCACATCAAAAGAATGATACGATACACTTTAGGATGTAGTGTGGACGGGCATACGCGCATCCGGTTGCCTCGTTGCCGTTGCATCTTCCTCCACTATTTAGTGATCTATGTTAATAACGTTCGCACATGCAAATTTAAAGAATTATTTAAAAAAAAATGTTTTTTTATAATACGTAATTAATGAAAATATACGCGGCCGCTGCCACTTGCTGCTGTTTTCTCATCGTCACTTGAAATCAGACACTGACCAGATAACCGTATCACGCTCCCGTATCAATCATGATACAGGCTGGATGATTCGGAACGCAGTGATGATACTCGAAAAATTTGGGTTCCAGTTTTATTCGTATCAATCAAAAATTGAAACGATACGGGGATACTATACGCTGCTTTGCAACAAGTGGGTACCGGGCTTTAGAAAGTAGTGTGTAGAAAGCTCTCAGTTCCGCGGCACGTGTCTAAAAAATTAAAGTAAGATCTATCGGCTCGTCGTTGTACGCGTTACGTTCACGTTACAATTGTAACACGTTAAATGAAGACATCGCCAAAATTGGCTTTGCGATCGACTTGTTGGCCACCCCTGGCATATATCCTATCGTATAAGACATTTCAAGCAGGTTCCTCTTTGGCCATTCGAGCCGGTTTCTAGCATTATTTTTCATAATTTCAACAGACTCGAAACACAGTCAATGTCGATGAGAGCTGCTCGGACGCACGGTATTCATAAATATAAGGTAATGTAAACGTAATATGTCCGTACTGGCGTACTTTTTGAAGAACATTATATGTGATTTTTTAATTAAATAAACGAGTAAATATTTAAAATGAATCCACTGAGCCTATCCCAGTTAGTATAAATACTTGGGTCTTATTCTGGACTCAAAGCTGAACTGGAAGTTAGGGCAAAAAGGCCAATAGAACTATTTAGTAAGCAGACTTTCGGCAAAAGTGCTGGCTCTACACATCAGTAGAACAGATCAGCGTGAAGGTATATGGTGTTTCTAGCACATGGGGAATCCCCTCCCTGGTTTGCAGGATAGAAAAAAAATATCTTACGCAATCTGTTTTTTTCTAGTCTCCTGCACCTATACTTGCATAATTATTTCATGAATCTCGATGGTGTAGTATAGGTCCACCATGTATATGTCCAGCTCGGCGAAATTTGTGGCGGCAACATAGGATCATCAAGCCGCCAATTCATCAGTTACCATGCCATTTATCAATACATGAAAGTGTTCTTCCCATCGCTCCAAGATATCTTGTCACCGGCGCCGCGGCGATCAATTTCGCTTTCATGTCCTTGCAGTATGTGTAACAAGGTCGAAACTGCGCCATACCACGGACTCTTTGATAGAACTCACGTGCCTGACATGACCTTCGCTCCTTCGAGAAAGTAATCATTCCCATTTCTACACTTGTGTCTAAGATTCAGTGGTCAGTACTATTGGCTACTGGATTATAAAGGTTTTCATATATCTGCATGCAATTTCATGAATTTTAATTATAAGCAGTGAACGGATTAACCCTTGTACAGAAGAAAACGCAACAGAAATCGTTACCTGAATTTTGAATTTAAAACGTACGGGTAAATGCTAATGTGAGTTTACAATCTCTATCATATGATAGAGATCAAGACTGGTTAAGCATTATAATAAAATAGATCTTGTTAGCATTCTGAGCAAGCTTTAAATGAGTGTTCTCGTTTGCTTGCTATCATTTTTATCTATCATCAACTGCCAATACATAATTTCTTCGCAACATTTAAGATCACTTCCCACGCACGATCAAAGATCTTATTTTACATTCTTATTCTTAAAATCAAGTCCTTCAAATATATCACACAAACACAATCAAAAAGCACATTCAACTCGACAAAAACTGGCGATTATTAAATCAATTTGTCTAAAATGCCAATTTTACTTCATTGAAATCGTACAGAACTAATTTTACACTTATAAATCAAGACTTATTCCGCACTCTGATAGCTGAAAGTCAACCGCGTTCAAAGTCATTGACCACATTAAACTAATTGGATGATCGCACAGGCATACATTAGAAGAAAATGTAAATTGTGAAAAGAAAACTTTCTACATCCGATTAAGCACTTGATGATTGCTCTATGATATGTTAGTCAACAATAAAATATTGGTGTTGATGAAATAAAGTGTGAAGGGAAATTGTGCTGCGGAAAACACCGCGGGTAAACAGACTTTTTTCCATAAGCTGTGAGAATATTGGGATATATTAACGTAAATATTGATAGTTTATCACACGTGTGTTAAGCTTTCAAGGTGAAGATGTAATGCTTTTGATGTTGCAGAGTATAAGCAAATGTAAATTTTGTGTAATTTTTGTAAGATTGTAGGAAGCAAATGTTCTTTCTTCACTTCACATTTTTGGATGATTTTTGTCTTCATAAACTAAACATGTTTAAAGGTTTTTAGATAAGTACCAACTACGGAGAGTACTAAATTTGTAAGCTAGAGGAAGATTGGTCCACATTCGAGTTGATCTACTTATAAACTAACATCTAGATTTAGTGTGCGCGACTGCATTGAACGGGTTAGTCTTGAATTGCATACGGACAGGAAGGCTTCAACTGTGGTGGAGCAATTGTTACAAAATTAATAAAATTTTGTCAGCACTACTGCATTCTTAGGGTGGCTCAATGACCTTGCAGAGCAGCCTTACCGATAAGCTTAATGTCTTGGTTTTGCACTTTGCCTAGCCACGTTAAGAATGACTTTTTCGAGCTGCCAGCCCAGATAAAAGTTATATTGGAGGCGGGTCCGAATATATCGTTTATTCTTAAAAAAAACTGGAACGCGAGGAGCACTGACCAAGCAAAACATTGTGAAGACGAAGAATTGGAGGCTGGACGAAGACCAATGCAAAAATTTCTAGACTTATCAGAAGCATTAAATAATGAAGTTTATGGGTGATTCAAGGTCATAGGAAATGAAGCACAGAGACGCCGAAAGAGGTTTTTTTACATCTACATATTGCTGCTTCAACCACAAAAGAAGAAGGTTTTTTTTTGTAGCGTATCATAACTGGCAATAATTACGTGATAACACAAAAAATAGTTCAAGTCTGCTAAACAAAAGACATCGACAACAATGCAAAACATGAAGAAGTTTATAAAGCTATGTAGTACTTAAGATACCGTGTAGCCTTGACCGAAATAGCAATGAAAGAAATTAGAAGCTGAATAAGTATTCAAAGAGAGCTGTCAGAACAACAGTAGGACTAAGACAAGAGGATGTTCTGTCGCGCTGCTATACTAGCCAGATCCACCATAGCAATAAAAGAAGCCTTCAATATAGAAAGAACTGCAGAGAAATTCGGACTAGCAATTAATGAGAAAACGAAATATATGTGCATCTCAAAAGAACGAAATGGTGGCCAGAATATGACAATTGACACATACAAGATCGAAGGAATGAAAGAATTTAATACGGACCCTAATTTCAAAAGATAACGACACTACAGCAGAAGTAAAAAGGAGATTGGCGCTGGGAAATAGAAGCGACTCTGGGCTACGTAAACATTTCTTAACACGGAAGAGATTAAGGATAACTAAAGTTAAACAGTACCCTTATAATACCTTCTTCTTCTTATGCTCCTTTAATCCCTCGTGGGACATAGGACGGAAACAATAGCTCTCCAGCGAATTCTGCTTTGAGCGAGCATTTATTCTGGAACTGACGTCTTATTCTCTTATCCTAGATAATAAAATGTGGGACAAGGCTTACACACGGTAGATAAGAGACAAATGCCTCTCAAGTTGTAGCATATTGTTAGGTCGCCTCTTTTTTGCTCTATTGACTAAAGGTTTTCTATGCTATTTGCAGGATTGCGCATCTGCTATGAGGCTTGAGCCGGCTTTTAGCAATTTTGGCGGGATTCCATCTTTTCAAGCAGTTTTACCACTGCTCATTAGATGAATTGCGGTTGTTATTTCCAATAGTATAAGACCAATTCTACTTTATAAATCCGAAACCTACACATTTAGAAGTAACGTGGAACATCTCCTAGAGTGCTTTGAAAGAAAAATCCCTCACACTATAATATATTGAGGAGTGAAAGAAAATGCTGCTTGTAGGAGAAGATACAATCATAAAAAAAAACTATAAAAATGAACAACATTTTATGGATAGGACAAAAATTATTATGAACAAAAGACCAGACGGAGACAGAGAAACCGGGCGCGGAAAAAAATACAGATGGCGTAGAAGATCTACGAGCCCTAAGTCTTTTTTATGTGAAAGTCTAAGCTCGGGGGTGACCCTTTATACTACCTGTCCGTCATGTCGTTCAGGTCATAGTGCAATGCTTAATACCAAGCTTAGCTCGAACGTTAGAAAAAGGATAAGGGTAGTCTGGGAATACCTGACAGTGAACCTGAATTTGAACCCTTGCATATTGTGTGAGTTTATTTATTTTAAGCAGACGGCTGAGTCGGAGACGCAACCGTCGGGGTTAGCGGAGACAGCCTCGTCGGAGTGTTATGCCTCCTGGAACAAGTGAATCCCGCTAACCAGCCGATATAGTAGTTAGACAGTACCAGACTCAATCACAGCCTGTGGAGCTATTGATGTTGATTATGACCAGCTAGATCTGTGAAATACCGGCATCTGTGCCGGGTTGACGTTGCTTCTTCATTTGTATTTGTTTTGCTCCATGCAGAGAACTATTTCTGCTCAGCACTTCTACTTTCGAAGATATTAAGAAACTGTCTTGATTAAATTAGATCCTAAAAAATTGCTTCCTTAGCCTCAACGGCTTTTTTGTAGAAGCTCGAAAATGATAATTTATTTATGTTTGTGCATCTATTTGCTGTATATTTTATACCCACAACTTGAAAGCGTTAATTGTTTCATTAATCTGTAGTCCATTCCCACGAAACTGAACTAATTTTGTAAAATAAGCAGATTTTATTTGGGCATTATTTTCAGCGTTTTTTTGGAAGATAGATACTTTGGCATTGATGAGTTTCTTAATAGTAGCTGAAATGAAACAAAAACTGATTCGCCAATTTTGTACACAAATTTATTTGATAGACAAATCGATAAATTTGGAAGTGACGAATTAAGTATTATACAACTAATAAAATCGATCGGAAATCAAAACTGATTACATGAACTTAAATTGTCGATGTTTTCAGTACATTAACCTTTATGCTGAAAGTAAAATCATAAAATTTTTACGAGTTTTGCAATCGTAATATTCAAAAAATTAATCTGCTCCAACCATCATAAAACTGATATCGATCTCTAA
Organism: Thereva nobilitata; assembly: GCA_963855945.1. NCBI lineage: Eukaryota > Metazoa > Arthropoda > Insecta > Diptera > Therevidae > Thereva > Thereva nobilitata. The sequence continues at coordinate 85,066,696 of OY979697.1, forward strand.
AACTAAAAATATAATACAAAAAAATATATCCGGACAGGAAAAAAACTGATTTAAATCTGCACCAATTTGACTATTTATTAAAATTCATTACTGTTGCACACAAATTCAAGTCGAACCACTTTTTTGTGTCTGTTTTGTTATAATAACAGGTTTTCATTTAAAAAATCGCTTGTTTTTTTTTCAGCTGAGTGCGAATATGATGGACATTTTCGGAAATCTCAAGTCAACCTAAGCAACCGCCTACAGATCAAGACAGAATCGATGGAGCCCCCCATATGCCATGCTATGGCATGGCGCACCGCAAGGCAAGGCAAATCGGCAACCATAACCTGTACAAAGTCGGTTAATTTGAGTGAGTCACTGTCACTTCAAAATGTGCATTGCATCACACACTATGAATGAACTTGATACCAACAAGCTCCATGCCAACATGTAGTACACTTCTCCATAGTTTCCTTTTCTCTATTGGACGGATGGTCTGCCCGGTTTGTGGTGTTTTTGGTGGTGTATCGAGCTCCATACTTTGATTACTTTCGGCGACATGCAGCAGCGCCGGGGGCCCCCATAATACGAAAATTGCCGAAATTCCACCGGATGAAAGCTCTTTGTAGTCGGAACAAGGAATATAATAGGTAAAAAAAACTTTAGCGGTGCTGCTATGGAAGAGAACATGAACATGGCGCTTTTCCAGTGATGATTTTATAAATAAATAAAAAACAAAACTACCAAGATCTCTACTTGGGTGTATCGTCACCGTACCAATCGGTGGCGGTGCTCTAGAGTCATGTCTCCCCTAAAAAGCTAACCAGAAATCCAGCCGTCATCGAGAAGAGACGACGATAACACGTGTAGTTGTGCCGCTGTGCCACACATGATTCAATTCCAGCGTAGATTTGTGTCGGATGAGCTAGAGCTTGACGTTGTTGGATCATTCTGCCATTCCCCCTTTTATTATTAACAAACCGTACTCCACAATATGACACAAAATAGTTATTCCGAAGAGCGAATTTTATATATTTCTTTGCAAAAGGACTGCCACATTACAGGAATATGCCCATGGCTAGATTCTAGCGAGCCCAGCCCTTAAGAGGACGTACGTAATCACACAAGGACCCAAAGGGAAGCCTGCCCCCGAGTTTTTTTTTCACTAATTGGAAGACACTTCTTATTGCAAGATTAAAGAAAGTAAATAAAAAAATGAATACAGAATCTTGGAAAAGAGGACAAGAAATATTTTACTGTTTACTCACCATCAGTTCGCTTGATGTTAACGCTTTGTCCAATTGAGATTAGATCCATTTTTTGCTAGTTTTTTTGTGTAACTCTTTTTTCCAATGTGACGTTGCCTTTTTTATAACGTATAGCTGCCTGCTGACGCTTCACAATTTTTATAAAATATATATAAGAAATTAAAATGAACAAGCTGGCGAGCAAAAATAAAAATTACAATCTAAGAAATATTTTTTTTACTTTTCCCGTTTTTCTGTTGTTTTTTTCACGACCAACAGCAACAACGCCGTAATCGATTGCGACACATCAAAAAAAAATACAATATATATATATCCGCGATGTTCAATTTCGAATTAACTGAAAATAGGCGATATTTATAAATTTTATTATATTATTTAACTATTAACATGTGTTTTAAGTAGAATTTTATCACGATTTTAATGGAATTATTTGGATTTTTTTAAGTTTCAAGTTAACTTCAATTGAAAGAGACACGGACCCGATTTGTGTGGACCTTTCAATTCTCTGTTGTTTCTCTAAAGATTCAACACACAAACCGAGTGGACCGACCTACACTGAAAAAATATGAAAAACGATGATGAATACATGAAAAATTCTTTCCTTTATTCCAGATATTATCGCCGTCTCTGTTCATTACACGGCAAAACTGTGATTTTCATCGTCACAAATGTGAAATAAAAGATTGTTTAATCATATATATCTATCGCGTTTTTTGTATGTTGATAATGCAGGTTTCACGTCTAAAAAATTTCAATTTTTTGACAGTTATGCGATTGCCAGATGGATTAATAATTTAATATATTTTCGTGTTTAAATAACAAATAACCGAAATGCTTTTACAGCAAACATGTAATTTTTAATGATATTTAATAAAAACCGGTAATTCAATTAATTGCTTGCCTACAAATGGCTAAAAATTGAAGCCGGCGTTGATGTCGGGAAATTTACAGTAGTATGTATAGATGTCTTGCGAGCACTAAACTATTAACCACGCGATTAATAACATAACATAACGATTAATTATTAAACCTTGGAGATTTATCACTAAAATTACTTACAGATTTATGGCGAGGAATAGAAAAATATTTATTTATTTGCTTATTAAAATTGGAGGAAAAACGAACGGTTTCCCTGGAATCAGCACTACTGTAAGCTGCTGTCAGATTATTTGAAACTTGCATTTTTTTTTGGCAAGGCTGACAACTGAAAAATGAATACGTTCTACAAAATAAATGTATGGCATTTACATGCTGAGTGGATTGCACAACATAGGACAGTTATGGCGGTTAATTTTTTTAATAATGGTATGTTTTATTTTATATTTTTGAACTATATACATTACTTTATAAGAATTTTTGTTAATTTTGTGTTATTATAATTCCTTATCGACCTTCACTGACTAATTTTTAAAACATTCAAATCTCCCCTCATGGCTTTTGCTTACTGACATTTTATTTCTAATCGTTTTTTTTTCACTCGCCACCACTTTACCTTCTTTCTTTTCATATCATGATTATACTAGAGAATATTAATTATATTGTAGATCATCATGTAGATCAGCTATCGCGACATAGATGTTGTGAAGAAAATAAAGCTCGGTAGACTCCGGTGGGCAGGACATCTAGCTCGTATGAGTGAAGATGAGCCTGCTCGGAAAGTTCTCTGCGGTAAAACTTTTGGGGTGCGACAGCGAGGGAGACCCAACCTCCGCTGGAAGGATGGCGTAGACCAGGACGCTCAGAGAATAGGGATGCCAAACTGGATGACATCGGCTAAGAATCGGGACCGGTGGAGAGAACAGTTGCGAGAGGCCACGACCGGATCCCGGTTGTAGAGCCGTTAAAGAAGAAGAAGTAGATCATTTCAACAAGGGTATTCTACAGATCATCATATGTTGTGACTTTCAAAAGAGCTAATATGGTGGCCAGCGCTTAGCAGGACCTATAACGTCATAAATTTGGGAAGGGTCCAGAGAACGGCAACAGTAGAGGAAACCGGGGTCCATGACATGCCCCACGAAAGCTCTCGACGTTCTCTTGCACCTACTCCCCCCGATCTTCATATCAAACATCTAGCCTCTTGTAGTGCCCTCAGACGAGGGAATCCGGGGCCTGGACATCAAAACCGTACGGACATAGCAATATTTTGAATCTGCTACCGGAGGGTATGGTCGCTACAACCACATACTACCTTCTCCCTAGATTGCTTTAGGAAAGATTTCTCCGTCGAACTACCCTCAAGAAGAGAGTGGAGAAACGGAGACGTCCTGCGAAAGTTCGATGTAAGAATATTCACCGACGGCTCCAAGACGTCAGAGGCCGTCGGAGCAGGGGTTTATCTAGAGACCACTAACAGTTCACTGTCCTGGCACCTGCCGGTGTACGCTTGTGTCTTTCAAGCTGAAGTGCTGGCGATCCTGAAGGCCTGCCAGTCAATGAACTGAGAACCTACACAAGGATGTAATATTGGAATTTTCATAGACAGCCAAGCCTCTATAAAAGCTCTGGATTCAGTAAAAATGCGCTCCAAGCTAGTGGAGCGATGCAGAGCAGAGCTAGATAGGCTAGGTAGAAAGCACAACGTGACTCTCTTTTGGGTTCCCCGTCATAGGAACATAGAGGGGAACGAGAAAGCCGACTACCTAGCCAAGCAGGTAATCGCTAAAAAAGCATGCATAGCACGCGCCGACGGTAGCACGGAAGTAGAAGGACGATGTCCCTACAGGTCTTCCACTCTCCTTGCGTGATTGGCTTTTTTAGCAAAGCGTGGCTGCGATGGATCAGCTTTTATTATGCTCCTAATACTCCTTTGTTTCTTTGTCTTTCTCGATGTTTCCTTTGGCTTCTTCCAGGCTCAACTACCTATGTATGGCTTTCAGCGTCGCTTCTACTTTCCTTCAATGATCCTCGTCGTAGCTCACTTTCCTACGCTCCCTCATAATCAATCTCACTACGTTTGGGATAAGTCTGTGGGTCCACTTTCCTTGCTATTTCGTTGCGGACTTACAGTGTGCGTCATCTGCCGCCTCATTGTATTTGGCTTCCCTCTAACATATTCTGGATCGTAGAGCCGCATGCCTTTTCTCGCCAGTATGTCTATGGGGATCATCCCCGCTATCACGCACCCCCCATCCCTGGAAATGGTCCTGTATGCGTAGCATGCGCCGACGACGGTTAGTCTATATGCGGGCCTCCATTTTAGCCAGTTAGCCGTCCTGTTAACGCTGCTGCCCACACTGTCGCTGCTTATAACAAGACTGAGCTAACCACGCTCGCCATCAGGAGGCGACGGCTCGGTCTAGGACCCCGACTTTGGGCAGCATTCTTGGGAGTGCAGCAAAGGTAACGGACGCTTTCTCCGTCATGCTCTCCAAGTGTGCTTTAAAATTTAGCCTCCGGTAGATCATCACTACCAGGTATCTTAGGACGGGCTGCGAGTGAACACAGCTACAATTGATTCTTATCCAGGCGACGTCCTACGACCTCGGGGTAGTGGTAGGGTCAACCGCGAACCCGATCGCAACTCTTCCCTTTGGGAGACGTAACCTCCAAACATCATTATACATTGCTATCCACTGGATAAAGCCCAGGACAAATCTCTGCGGAACTCCCCATGTTGTTCTGTACATCTTCATCTCATATTACGAATTACAATGAAGTGACCTACCTTCTCTGACTACCCACCCGGGCCCAAGACGATCCCCGGAACTGGCCTTAAGCTTAATTTATCACATAAAACCGAATATTCACCCATCCACATTAAACATCGACACTCAAGGGCAAGATTAAGCCCGACACCTTGCGAGTAAGCACTGCAAAAAACTCGAAAGATACGAACTTGAGGCCAGAAATTAAGTATTACTGAGGAGTTTAAGAAACCAAGCACATCCCGATCGAAACAGGATGGCGATGAAGAAAGATCGCTCTTTTCCTCCCCAACTTAAATATATCAAAAAAATAACTCAAAGTACTTTGCTTATATAGTTTTTTTAATTTCAAGAAATTTCCTATTTTTGAATTGTACAAATAACGTAAAAATTCACATCAAATCAGTTAAATTTTATTATATTTTTTTCTTGGAGTTTTAATAATAAATTTGTTTGTTAATTATGTTTTTTCTAACGCGAAAAGGCACAAACGCTGATGATAAGAGGTTCTTTCTTTTTTTTAATTATTATTCTGCTTAAACTTTTGAAAATTCTTATGTTGTTGACTTTTGCTATTTATGAGAAAAAAATCGCTTTTCTTTTATTCAAATACTTAAAAAATATTATTTCTTTTTGTTAAACATTTTCGTCAATAAATTTTCGCTGATATTTGGCAACAGTAATGGAAATGATATTTTTGAAAATCAATCTTAATATAATTAATTAAAAAAATAATTGAAAAAAAAACGCACAATAAATAATTGGGGAATAAGAATAATTAATGAGAAGAATAATAAAATAAGAAATAATTTTTCTTTTTAAATATATATAAGACTTTTTGTTTGTTTACAATAAAATACTTTTGAGTCAAAATTATTTCTTATTCTTAAAAGTCATAATCTACAAAATTTCATAATTATTAAGATAAGAAAAAAAATGAAAACTGAAAAAGGAGAAAGAAAAACGCATTTAAAATAATTTAGTGAAAAGATAAATAAAATCTAATCACGAATGAGATGCCATCATGCCACCTCCTCCGCCTCCACCCCCCATTCTTCGGCGCTTCTTCTTTTTGGCAGTGAGACTTTCTTGGCCACTATCAGTATTATCAGAGCAAGTATCATCACTTCCACTAGAACTGGATGATGATGATGAGGAGCTCGAGTTGCTGGAGCTGTCTGAGGCGACACCAGTACTTTGTTCGATATTTATTCCTTCGGCTATTTTAGCTAAATCAGTTTCTTTTTCCTGAAACACAAAGAATTGAATTTTTGAAGTTAACTTCTATAAAACTACGCATTACTTGCAGCACTCTTAGCCATTTCCTTGACAACTTGGGGCGACCACGAACAGTTTTGTGCCAAACAATTGGGAAATTTGTACGACTGCAGAAATTCTGTGTAACAGCAACAGTATTGTCTAAATTTAGAACAACATGCCACCAGCCGCCGGGTACAAATACTGTTTCTCCAGGTTTTTGTAATATTTCAAGCTACACAAACAAAGCCAATTAAAACCACAAATGTAGATACAAAGTACAAACACAACTTACAGGCTTACAGTCCTCCGGCCAATCTATCATCTTCGTTTTGGGATAAATAACATTAAACCATGTAATTGCTTCGTCACGTTGTTTTCCACCAATGGAGCTAGTCACTTTCAGCAATTCTTTTGGTGTATGCGTTGGAAATAGACACCATCGCTTATGTCCGAAAACTAGAGCATTCCAAGCACTAGTACCCAGAGGATCGATGTGAATTCCGGTACCAGAACGACCTGGACCCATTACAAACCAGCGATATGGTGGCCGGCGATCTTCACCAGCATATTTGAAGAGATCATCACGAAAGTATTTGGGTACAACATAATCTTCAAGCAGTTTTTTTCTTCTATGATGCTAAGAAAGGGAAAAGAAATAGTTTTTTTTACTAAGAATAATGCGACAACACTCTCGTCAAGCTAGCAGCTTTCCAAGTTGCTCAATACTATTAGTGCTTTCGTAGGGTTCACTCTAAAGTAGTAAAGCAGTTAATTAAATTAATTTGTTAATCTCTACTTTCAATATACTAACATAAAACCCACTTGCCAAATAATTCTAAAGTTAAATGTGATTAGTTACAATTTTACTTACGATTAAACCTACCTCTCCGAAACTGCTATCAAATATATACAAAGGGCTATCGTCTTTAGTTGACATCATATACTCGACATAATACTTCATCTTCATCTTAACACTATATCCTTCATTATCTTCTCCACACTTAAATTTCTGATTCCTATATTTCTTAACTAGTCGTTCAAACGTCCATTTCTGCTGGGCCTTCCATCCATCTTGTATGCCCGCAATTACAACTGGCTTGTAGGGTTTTTCATAATTTTCAATAAAGGTTTGGCAGTCAATATCCTTGGCATTTATTCTCTCAACATTATCCGTAAACTGTTTGAAATCCTCGAATCGTTCAACATATTTCAGTGCTGTCCACGAGCCCTTCTCACTCAGTTCTAGAAATTAAATACAAAAAGGTAAAAAAAACTCATTCATCATCTGACAATTGCGAGAACAAGAAAAAGAATTGAGGTTAAGCAAATATCAATTTGTTGAATTTCTATGTACCAGGGCGTGCTTTTCTTTTAACTTCACGGACACGTTTCCTAGATCTGTGTGGTAATCGAAAATCTTCCGACATTATTGTTTTATTGGATAAATTAAAAATTTTACTATAAAATTAACACTAAAAATATTTTTATATGAAGTTTTGCAGGAGGAACTTTGGTATATGTGCAAATGAAAAATTCCCAAATGTCTGACAGGCGAATTTTTGATTGGCAAATGCAAGAAATTAGGTGTGCCATAACAAGTGTTGCGGAATGTGGGATTAAAATTTTGAGGCGAAATTAGTACGTTTATCCTTTTAACGTTACGGAGCCATTTTTAAGTTGTTACCCACAATGGAAAGGGATTTTTGAATTTTAGCAGAGAGGAAGCGGCAAAAACATAACCAATTTCTTTCATTTATTCCTATTTTTAATAATAACAAAATGAATACAGATGATTCTGGGACTATTCTATGTGCCCCACTTTCCATTGGGTAAGTTTTTGTAATTTGATGTTGATTTAGTAAAAGATAAGTTGATCAATTACAGAGACTTAATCAAGGAAGGGGCCCAGTTTGAAGTTAATACTAATTTCGACGACAACATCCCGAATGAATTGTTTGATGACCTACAAATAGGATCCAGCGATGACGAGGGAGCAGAGGAAGTTGTCATTTCGCCATGGGAAAAATCCTTTGCCGAACTTCGGTTGCAAATGGTGAAAATAAATCAGGACATATATAAAAAGGTTGTGCAACAAGGGCTCCCCGGTGAGCCGATGGCAGATCGTGCCCGCGTAATAATTCGCTATAATGCTTATTGGGAAAGTGAAAGTGCTCCGTTTGACTCGTCTTATATGAGGGGCGACTCTCTTACTTTTCATTGTGGACAAGGACAAGTCTTAGAAGGATTAGAGGCTGCTGTTCGTACAATGTTAAAGGGCGAGGAGTCCCAGTTTCTCATATCATACCGACTTTTATTCAGAGAGATGGGGTGTCCACCCCGTGTTAAGCCTAAAGCTGATGGTTTGTTTATAATAAAATTGGTGAATTTTGTTGATGTTGGAAATGACAATGCAGTTGATGAAATACCAGAACAAGACCGTAATAAGTTTTCAGTAGTGTTTGAAAAAGTTAAGGATGTTCATTTAAAAGGACTTGATTTATTTAAACAAGGTAATATTAGCGGTTCATGTAAATCTTTCCATAAAGCTATACATGCACTAGAATTTTGTCGATTAAGTAATGATAAGGAGCAGGAAGAACAGCGCAAGTTTCTCGTTAAATTATATTTGAATCTAGCAGTTTGCTACAATCGTCTTAACAACCCAACAAAGACTTGCTGCATGTGCAACGAAATCAGAAGGATTTCCAACATAAATGAAAACTGTAAAGCACTGTTCCAGGAAGGTAGAGCACTTCTAATGATTGGTGATTTCGTGAAGTCGAAAACACGGCTTCAGCAAGCTCAACATCTTGAACCTAATAATTTAGAAATTTCAGGGGAATTGCGCCTATTAGCGCAAAAATATCAAAAATACAAAGAAAACCAAGAAACAGTGTGGAAGAAAGCCTTTGGAATTGTGAAAGAAAGCGATGACAAAAACGAAGTTGAACTTGATGATTTTAAAGAGGAAATCAGGAAATTTCTTGAAGATTTCAGTAAGCAGGATGAATCTAGTCAATTAACATTACCAGATGGCCTTTCTTCTGAAGAGGCATCTTGTATTGCAGAGTTAACGAAAGAGTTCGGCCTGAGGCTTACTGTAAGCGCTACTGCGAATCAAGGGAAGAGCTATGTAATCTCTAAAACAAAATAATCTCATTGCTTTACAGCCGACGCGTTCCGAAAAAGTTGCCCGTAATGCGAAAATCGAATTAATTATTTTGGTACAAATTGAATTGGATCTGCATTTTTTTTATAAAATATAGTTTTTAGTTCTGTTAATGTTGGATAGTGTCAGACTTTTATTGAATATATTTTAATTTTAGCATCGAAATTATTACCTATCCTCTGTGTTCCAAAATTGCTCCAAAGTGCTCGCAAGCAGTTGGCTTTCTCTCTCTACTCATGCCTTTGTTGAGATGTAGGAACGAGTAGGCCAACTGCTTGCGAGTACTTTGCCCGAATTTTGGAACACAGCTAATATTGATTCTCCAGTTGTTTATGTCAAGTAGAAGACCTAGGTACTCGCTAGAATTACTAGGTCGCAGCATATGCATACCACTTTAGTTCCCTCTTTCTGTACTTTCCTGAGAATTTTATCCATTATCAGAAGGCATATTAGGGGACAACACTTCTCCCTGTGGTGTGCCTCTACTAACTCTTCTGGTAATTTTACAACTTCCTAGGTCTGCTTGAATCTCTCTGGGTTGCAGCATTAGTTTAACCATCGGCCAAGCTTTTACCGAATTTCAGGTTCAGATCAGTTTCTATTTCCAGACTCCCTCTTATTCCTTCTGACTTTCCTGGTAACATATTTTTCTTGTTTTATTTCTAAATTTTTATCTGTGACACTTTGTTTTATTGTTGTTGTTTCTTCTATGCCTGGCCGCTAGTTCTCTCGCCTTTATTTTCGTAACAAATAGGTAGTGATCGGTGTCCACATTCGCTCCTCGATAACTCATTTTTTAAGTGGTAATGTCAAGCTTAAAAACCCCCTTCGTACTACTAGTCCATCATATCGTTAAAGTTATGGTGCAAAATCTAGCTTGATTTGAAGGATAAAAGAGAAAGGATAGGAGTGGAGGTTACTTGAGAAAATGTCGATGAACCTTGTGTTTGAATTCTGAGATGTTATGAGTTTGGAAACACCGATTGCAGAAGATAGTTCCACAATCGACAAGTATAACATACTAGGATATTAGGTGAATCATGTTCAGTTTCTAGGTAAAAAGATTGGTTTTTTATTTGATATACATGGTATGTTCCGTAAATGTTGAAATAATTACAAATACCTAGTTAATGTACATTTTTATCAACAGCCTATCATCTGATCAAGCACTACTTGTCATCAACTCATGCTCTAACAAGTGATCCTCGAGCAGCTTTTTAGAAGTGAAATGCTGCAGGCAAACATCACATTTCTCATCTATACTATCATGTACCGCCATAATATGTTGATTGAGATCAGTTACAGATACAAAAGGTATATGACATATATCGCATTCATTAAGATCTGAAACGGCTTCCTTATGTTCATTGTATCGATGTAATTTCAACCCCCGTTTCGTATTGAAAGCGATACTACATTCCTCGCACTTAAACATTGTCATCGACTCTTTGTTATGGTTTCTTAAATGTTGAAGGAGATTTCGTCTGTAAAAAAAAATAGTGAAATTAATATAAAATTTTTAAGTAGAAAGCAGCGAGCATACTTTATAGCGAAACTTTTATAACATTTACCACATTGAAAACTTTTCGCCGGTTGCGTTTTGTGATTTTGCATGTGGGTTAATATTTGATGTTTTTGCACGAAACTCTTATCACATTCATTACATTTGAATGGTTTCTCTTCCATATGAATTTTTGCGTGTGTCATAAGCGAACTTTTTCGTGGGAAATCTTTACTACATACCTCACATCTAAATGGTTTCTCGCCGGTGTGCTGTCTCAAATGTATTTCTAATGATGCTTTAGATGCAAAACTTCTTTCACAAGTTTCACACTTATGAATTTTTTCCTGCTGACCAAGATGTTTCTTCATGTGAAGTGCTAGAGAGTATTTCGATTGTAAAACTCTATTGCAAATGGTACAGATGTGCACTTCTGTTGTGGTGCCTGAATGTTTTGTTAGAATGTGCCTCTACAGTACGAAAATTATTAATAAGAAAAACAATTTATATTTCACGAAACTAAAGTACCTTTAATCCATCTTTCTGCCGGAATGTTAGTCCGCATTTATCACACGCGAACGGCTTTTCTCCAGTATGCCGTCTCATGTGAAATGTTAAGGATTTGGATTGTGTAAAACCTCTTCCGCAAACTTCGCATTTGTATGGTCTTTCTCCTGTATGGATTAACATATGCTGCTTCAAGGAGCCGTTCTGGGTGAAGCCATTGCCGCAAATTGTGCACTGGAACGGCTTTACACCATCATGTGTTAGCATATGTCTCATAAGATTTGTTTTTGTACTGAAGTCCTTATCACACTTAATGCAAATATTTGAACGGTTCTCGTGCTTAAGCGGTTTCTCATGCTCTCCATGCTCAAGATCTCTACTAGATTTAAGTGATCGAACTATATACTGACTATCAATAACAGCAATTGAAACTTCCTCTGTGGTTTGTTCATCGACTGAAGATATGTTTTCAATGCCTAATTCACTGGACATTTGCTCTTCCTCTTCCAGATGCATTTCTTCTTCTGTGTCATCTTCAAACATATTTTGGCTTTCTTCATCTTCTTCCTGGATAAAACCGCCGTAATCCTCTTCAATATGCTGAGAAATATCATTCTCTAAGGTATGCTTTTCCCCTTGATCATCAATTTCTTCAACAAATGAATCATTAGGCTCAGCATCATTATCCTCTTCGTTTTGGTCTTCATTTTTTACTAGCTTACAATCATTATCATCCTCGCATTGTTCCTCCATAGAATCTTGATCCTGTTTATATCCAGCCTCAATAAGCAAAACCATTTCCTCCTCATTTTCTTCCTGGTCCTTGATCGTTGTGCTAGCGACTTCCTTGAATTGATTATTAATTTTGCTAATGAAGGCTCGAAGATGGGATTCAGACAGTAAAGCTTGTCTTCGGAAATCATAGGCCATCTTGAGCTTTGTAACACATTTCTCACAAATAATCGAAGGTAGTCCATCGTTTTCTTTGACCTAAAAAATCAATTATCACGAACTTCAGTAAACTTGTAATTATTAATTAAGTTAAAATTTCTTCACAAAATACTATAGATACAAACGTAATAACAAAGTAATAGTGCTCTATTATTGTTAGCTAGCGTTAGTAGAATAGAATTTGGATGAAAATAGTAAACATTTTTTGGGCAGACGGCACTTAGTGTTGGTACGATATTTATGGCGATATGCAATATTTGTTGTAATAGATTTACCTTTAACTGAGTAATGTACTGAAATTTTTCAATTAATTCGCTATCAGCGAACATAGATAATCCTGTATCTGATTTTAAGCATACTCTGCATGCGTTTATCCTTATAAAATTATCGATATCCATCTTTTAGTATCAAGCTTTATTAAATGATGTAAAGGAATCAAAATGTCAAATGTGAAAATATGACAGTAAAATTTGTTTTCGCCAATTCGCCGTAGCTTGGCTTCACCTTGGTGTTGTCAGTTTATTTGAAAGAAGTGTGGTTTGTGTATAGGATGGAGTGTTTGTGACTTCGGTGTTTACATGATGGTGTCTTTTAGTACTTTTATTATGGCTAGGTTAAAGGAATAGTGAACGTTAAAGTAATAAATTTAAGTTTACTTTAGGAATCGCTACCTAAAATTATATTCGCGGGCGTGTTTTGATAACATGTTTATTTGAATAAAAATAGTAACTTTGTGACGGTTGCCAGCTTACATTTCAAGGTGGATCTCAGACGAAACACGGAAAAAGATCCAAGAAAGAAACGTGTTAAGGACAAATTACTGAATACCAGAGAAGATGAATTAGAACACTCGAAACATGAATTAGAACACGGCGCAAAGCAAAAAAAGTTAAACTTGCTGCAAGAAGGGATAAAAGGAAATTCTATGAAAGTATTGCTAGGGGAGCACAAGTAGCAGCAAACAATGAGTCTTATGTACTGTGTTTCCATGCAGAGTTTATCCTGAGTTTACTCAGATTAAGCGCCCATGGAAACGGGGATTGAGTAAAGTGTCGTTAAATCCAAGTAAACTCAACGAAGCCAGTCCGATTGAGCCGGGTTTTGCATATGTGTGTGTTTCAGTATCCTTTACTACACATATACCAACGGCGAGGCAATGTAAAATTAATTATCTGTCACTTTAACCCAGAACCGTCATGGAAAGAGCATCGAGTGATCTTGAGAGAAAAAGCTTTCTGTTTACTTAACGAAAACTCTACCCTGGCTCATGGAAACACAGTAATGGTGGGACCACACTACGCGGTCTTGGGTCGTACGCGCTTTTGCCTTTTTTTTCATATAGAGTTTTATGACTTTTTTACGACTTTTTTTACGACTTTGTCCATGGTAAAGGCCGTGCGGCAAAACAACGCGGACAAAAGGCTGTGCTTAAAAAGGTTCATTGTGCGTCCACACACTATGAGCTTTTCAAAAGCGCGTACGCCGTTTCAAATGAGAATTGATTTTTTCTCACTCATGACTCAGAAAATTAAAAGATCACGCGCGCTTTTGCCTGGCCATACGGCCAAAAGCGCGTGGGATCTAAGTCCGCGTAGTGAGGACGGGCCTTTATTCTCGTTGTCGAATCACCCAAGTGAGTTTTCTCTTAGGCGGTGTCACGCCACGTTGAATGTGGTATTTTCGTTGGCGAGTGACGGGGCTACGAGGAACGTTGTGAAATGACACACATTTTCATTTGAAAAATGAGGTTGACATATTTAACAGTGCGATGTGCGTTGTGAAAAAATCATAAAAACTTGTAAAAATAAATAAATAAAACGAGTATATTTGCGTTTTGGTTTTCGGATTCCGAATTTTGCAGCATAAACTTCACCATCACTTTGAATTGTTTTCTTGTTATTTTTACACTAAAAATATTAAAATTTTAAATATTTATTTTAATTTTCTATCATTTTTAAAGGAATATACACTCAAAAGAATTTTTGTTTACATTTTTTTCTGCTTCCATTTTGCTAAAAATAGAACTGTCGATACCTACAAAGGTATCGAGGAAAACGTCACTTGATACTTCCACCTAGTGACAATTAGAATTCGACGTTTGTCGATCTAGTCGCCAGGTGTCACTTAGATTGACAATGAGAATACCAATTGAGGGTCGAAGTGACATCTGCCACGGCACTCGACAACGAGAATAAGGCCCAATAGCAACATGCATCAGCTATGAGACCTTATCAGGAAATTACCAAATAAAGGGTTGAGACGAAGACACCTCTTGTTGGACTCAGAAGGACGTTTACTCCCCTCTATGGAAGATCAGCTACGAAGATGGCGTCAATACTATACACAGCGACATCAAGAGAGAGAGAGATGGCAATCAATATGGACGGGAGAAACAACACAACGTACTAGGGCATCATTCAATAAAAATCCACCAACGCTGAGAGAAGTCAAAGAAGCAATGGTGATGCTGAAAAATTAAAAATCAGAAGGCCCAGACTGAGTTCCAGCTGAACTGTTCAAAGCCAACATCGAAGTAATATCAGAGATATTACATCCTATTTTAGAGCAGATATGGAACGAAGAAAGATTGCCAAAAAAATCGAAGGAGGCAATAATTATTAACTTGCCAAAAAAAGGAGATCTTAAAGTATGTGGAAATTGGAGAGGTATTACCTTACAAAATATGGTAGCGAAAATACAGGCCTCCTTAATTCTTTGTAGAATTGAAGATAAAATATACTGCCAGCTAAGAGAATAACAAGTAGGATTTAGGAAAGGTCGCAGATGTATAGACAGCTCAAACACCTTAAAATTAATAGTCGAGCAATCTTTAGAATGGACGTCGCCATTATACATTAAATTAATCCAAATGATCATGTTATATGACGAAGCAGAACTAAGAATCCCTTTTAAAGGACAATTTAGTGACTCAATAACAACAACTGGAGCGAAACAAGGTTTCCCGCTCCCAACATTACTCGTCATTACTGTGCTTGACGATATAATGAAGAAAGCCAGCGGAGAATCAAGAGGAATTCGATGGGGTTTGGTAGAACGGCTATAAGATCTCAATAAGCAGATGATATCAAGAGAAGACATGCAAAGAAAAATAGACAGCTTAGAAATATGCGCATTGGAAACAAAATGTACACAAAACAAAATCACTGAGAATTAATACTACGAACACTAACCCCTTAATAATAAAAGATAAAACAATAAAGACGTGAGGGATTTCAATTACCTCGGTAGCACGGTATACAGAAACAAGGTAATGTAAAAGACTGAATATCGTTTTAGTGTAACGTCACTCAGTGACCTCTTCCCATAGAAAATCGAAAATGTTGTTTTTCTGCATTAGGTCACTGGGTGACGTCACATTTTTCTACGATATTCAAAGCTGTCAGTCTCTTTTACATTACCTTCTTTCTGTATACCGTGTTCGGTAGTATAAACCTACGGAAGGAGGTGTGAGGAAGGATATCTTAAGCAGGATTAAAAAGCTAGAGGTGCATTCAACAGATTATGGAAAGTGTGGATATCGGCACAACTATCTAGAAAAGTAAAGTAAAATATTTTCAACTGGCAGTGAAACCTGGCTTATAAACTAAGCGGAAAGCAGTGAAACATGGGTATTACATGATTTGGTCTCCATCTAGTTCGCTATTGTAAGACTTGTTCTCAGGCATCATTACCAGGAACCGAATACTGGTCGAAAGTGACGAAACAGATGGAACTGAAGAGCAGGAAGCATTGATCTCAGTGAGAATATTGCAGATACTGTGAATCAACATACAAACATCATGTTTTGGATACGCACTAATATTATAAGGCTCACGAAAACATACGGGCCCTAGTATGGGCATAGAACCGGACTTAATAACTTTGCAACCAAACTAAGCAAAATTCAAAGAATGGCCTGCCTTTTTATAACTCATTTCAAAGTTTAAGCTCTCTTCTGTAAACATACAAGATAGGCTAGACTTGGTTTCTCTCGCAGATACCGCTAAGTGGATTTGTATGACACTCGCACAGCTAAAAAAAAGGAATGTGGGTTGAAAGCGTGAGGCTTAGCAGACTGTTTAGTTTGGGCACACTAACTTCTGTCTTTGAAGTAGAGGTGTATTCTATGCTGGCAACTAAAGAAGGGCCTGCACCAACAAGCGGATTTTTTCCTTTCTGACAGTCGAGCAGCAATCAGAACGATAATACCTGATAATAGTTTTGTACTGCCAAGGCGTCTCCGATAAGCTGACTATTATCAATTGGATTACTTTTCTTTTGGTCCTGGGTCATCAGGGCCTCGTGGTCAATGACAAGGCAGTCTATAGGGGTACCCACCAAATTGGAGACATGATTATGGGACTTTGATGAAATATACTGAGAAGTGAGGGTTCACAATTGGTAAGGTCAAATCCAAGTGGTTTCTCCCTTTGCCGTTTCGCAACGCGACCAGAGTATAATTGAGCTGTAGAAGGAAGGATGTCAGGACACAGGTTTTTTATGCGATAAAAACCTTCTTAGAAATCTCCCTTTGTAGTGCCAGGCTCAATGTCTAGTAGTAAGCCAGATTTGAAGGTTATAAGAGAAAAGGATAGGTTGACTTGTTACGGAACTCGAAAATGTTCTAAAGTATTACCTGTGTAGGTTCGTGAGGACAGGGGGTCCAACCTGAAGGCTTCGCACCAAGGAGGATGAGGTTGTAAAGTTACTGGTTGACTTAATTACTCATTCTGCGCCCTGAAATAGCACATGAACGATCGGAAGAGCTGCGTACCCCACCTATAAGCTTTGCCTCGAAAAGTCCAAGTCTGCCCTTCACGGTCTCTGTCACTGTCGCAGTGCGAGGGAGGAGCAAGGTCTCGAAAATGGGCTTGGTCTTACTCAAATAGGCCTATCTAAGTGACAAATCACTAGGCAGACACTGTTAAGATTGTTCAAGCGGTTTAGTCTACAAATCTGAGGTCCAAGACCAAGTGGAGGCTGTGGTAATTGTGGACTAGATTCCTTTTTAGTAGAAAAAAAGAAGGATAACAACGTCGTGGAGTCAAGATAACATTTATTTCAGTGGAACATTCGCTATGTTAGTAGCAATAAACTTTTCAGGGTTACTACATTCTTATGCTCAGATAATGGTGAAGTAACTGTCGTTATCTCCGATTAGTTTGAGAATGTTTTTTTGTACTTTTGGTTTACGAAGGTCTGCTCAAAAAATTTATATACATAAATATTATATAAAGTCCATAAATATGTATGTGTAATTAAGGTTCAAATTATTTATTTAATTTAGTTTTTATTGGGATTTATTTGTAAATCAATCAAAAACTTTCAATTCATCAAATCTATTAAGTGAATATTCCATATATTTTGTCACCTTTTCAGAAGAGAACATTATATCCTTTTTCTCTTTAGCTTTTATGGGATCTCCCAAAAGTTCTATGCTGTTATCTTTAGACGCTTTTGGATCCATTGATATCAAAGGAAAGACAGCTTCGAATGCAATAAATCCATATAATTCGGCGTCTCTTATTTGATTTTTAACTTGATCCCATGTTGGAATTGGTGAATATTGTCCTTCTTCCAGGGTGGACTTAAATGCATGGTAATATTCCTTTAGCAGTTCATATTTTTTTGTCTTTAAAACATCTAGTTGGACACTAGTATTAAGGAAATACTGTATGTCAATACCTAGAGTACTGTAGAAGCTTATTTGTAGGTCGACCTATAAATGAAAGAAGTTTGAGTATTGAATTGAAATGGAATGTATTCAAAATCTTACCAATAGAACATCAATTGGTTTGTCGTTTTCATACTTAAACATTAAGTTATTAACCCATAAATCTCCATGATTTAGAACTGTGATATCAGTATCTTTGGGCTTTATAAATTTTGAGCAATTTTCAATAAAATTCTCTTCAATCTTTTTTAGTTTCTTAACAATTTCTTCGTAGTCAGGCCATTTATCAATAAAACTAATCATGTGTGTTAGATGATCCAAGAATATCATTTTAAAAACATTAGTTTTTAAGCTCTTTTCACTAAACATGCCATAGTTGTAGGGATTCATACTATCAGGATCTTTTTTAGCTAGAATCATTGATCCAGCATGCAATTTAGCGATCTTTTTCAGGACTAATCTGGAATGGACTTCGTCTAGTCCAGTAAATCTATCTGCTAGTTGGTATCCAAGTGCTGATAAATCTTGAAAAACAGCGGTTTGATCTGACTCTGCAGAGGCATAGAAGAATCTTAAATAAAATATTTTTTTTATTACGTGTTTTTGTGGTATTTAAAAACTTCTTACTTCGGAGCAAATGTTACTTTGTTGTTTAGTATATTCTCGATGGCAGGGATTGCTTTTTGATACATGTTCACTTCCTTCATGAAGAGATTTAGTTCTTTTGAAAAGGCATAGTCGTCACCGGTGTGTAATGCCTTGACCACTAAGGATGCACTTTCAGTTGCTGTTGATGATGGTGTTTTGTATAAAACTAAGACTTTAAGAATTTCACTACTGTAATTGTCTCCTCCGCCGCCAGCCCTGTCGATTGTTACTTTTTTTATTTCGATGTTTGGGATTTTCAATCCATTTTCGAGGGCCGTTTTAAAGAATTTATCATTGAAATATTTTAGAGGATCATTTTGGGGTGTTGTCATGGTAGTGATGTAGTTTTGTGGTGTATCTAGAAGTACGGTGAGCATTTTAATATAAAATAAAATTTGTTTCTTTTGAATGTGGACTAAACTTAATGAAAGAAAGTTTTCTTATTTTTATTTTTAGTTTTATTACTCAAGGGATGGTAATGATAGCTTTTCCAACGCAAATTCCAGCCTCTCTTGCCTGTGATCAATCCTATGTTAGGGAAGGTGAAAGGGGCAGCGCCATTCAAAAACCGTGGATGAATATAATATTGGAGCTGAAATGGACGAAATTAGGAAAGTATATGGCAATGTGCCTGTAGTGACTTCAGATCCAAGGGATTTTAATGTAGACTTGTGATATTTTCTCCAACGCAAATGCCAACCTCTCTTACTCGTGATTAGTCCTGCGATAGTGGAAGTAAAAGTGGCAATCCCGTACAAGGACCGTGGATGAGGACACAATTGGAGCTGAAATGGCGTCGTTTCGAAACTTTTCGAAAGTATATGGCTGTGTGTCTAAAGTGACTTTAGATCCAACTCATCATATCGCCGCCTGATTGTAAGAACTAGGTAACTTCAAATTTTGTGATTATGAGTTATCTATAGTCTCATGTAGTCAATATCAAGCAGTATTTAATGCAAAGGTCCGGCAACTTGCTAAAGCAAACTAGCAACATCTATTAGACAATGTAAAAATTGGACAAATGAAAATAGCGCACTTATTATCGTGTTACGGATAGGTAACTTGAGAAATTTATTTTTTACAGAATTCTGAGTTACCTAGTTCTTGCAATCAGGCGGCGATATTCAAGTACCGGATCATACATCTCTGATATTTTAATCTTCAAAACCTGGCCCAACTCCGAAAGAAACGGTTTCCAAATGTTCAGTGTCTGATCCTAGCTGGATTCGGGAATCAAACAAAAGTTGGCTTGAGCTTGATTATCCGACAGCGGTTAGCGTCTTGATAGCCAATTACCCTGACTTTTAGCCTTGGGTTCTTCTGTATTACTAGCAGTTCCCTAGAGGACACTGGCAGAATTAGGCAAACTCTGCAAGGAATTTAGCGACTGAAAAAACTCCAGAACCACTATGATGTGGAAACATCTGTGATCGAAACCTGGGTTGATGTTGAGTTACGACTTCATTTAGTCAGAAGACCCTTCATACCATTCCCAGTGGTAAAAGAAGTAATAAACAAATAATTATCGGCTACGATGCCAATCCTCACCATATGGCCACGTGCAGCACTAACATTGCCTCGTGGTGAAGATCCTGGGAGACCTTCTGCAATGGAATAGACCATTTTTCTGAGGCTGCACGAGGTGATAATCAAAAGTACATCCAAAGGGTTGAGACTCCCAGAAGAAAGGAAAACAAAGGTAGTTGAAAATTCTCATAGACGTGCCGTCGAAAGATCTGCAAAAAGGAAAGGAGTTGGTATCTGTACGACAATGCGTGCTCTATGCTTAAGTGCGATCTAGAACTATGCTTAAGAACAAATTTACAACTGCTAACTTGGGCTATAGCTTCATCACCATCAAAGCTATTAAGTTGGAGAGGCTTCTTTCTACTTCTATGGTCGATTGTGATTGATGAAATTAATTTCATCGGGATAAAGATTCGGGGCAAGTGTGATCAAGTCACCGAAACAGTGGACCGCATAAGGTGCAGTTGGGAAACGGCTGAAAATGCATATGAAAACGAGATCCCAGGCTCATTATAGGCTACTTCTAAAGTCCTTATGGGGAGAAATCTAGTGTCTAGTTTTATTCTTCATTCATAAGCCAAACACTAAAGTATAAAAGTGTCCACTGCCAACTTTATTAGGAAGAACCCCGAAAATATTATTGTCGCACATGAAGCTTTTGATTTATATAAATTAAACATTTTCAATTTAAACCACTTAAACTAAATTTATCATATTTCGCACACATGTGCGGCGTTACCTTGAGGCAAATATTATTGTGTTTTTATTGGAGCGTTATCAATAACACTTTACTTTTTACAATCAAGATAAACGAACTAATGAAATCAACATAGGTGTATGAGATCAAACTTTAATTTTAGTTATTTTTGTTGTTTAAGTTTTACCTTTGTTGGCTTTACTCTTACAGGAGATATTTGTATTGCGATTTTACCAATTTAGTAATTTATTGAATAAGGTCAAAATATCTAACTTGATTGTAGTAAGATTCATAAATATGATTGTTAGATTCTTTCCGGAATTGACATCAGTAAATAAACCTTTATACCGTTTGTCATTAAGATTAACCAATTTTAACAAATTATATTTTCACTTACTTAAATTTAATATTATCACTATTATCAAAAAAACACGAAATAAAAAAAACGTCGCGACTTCTGTACCTTTCTTTCTACTTTTACTATTGAATTGATAAGGCGTTGTTTTTGGGGTGACTGAATTTTTTTTTGGTCAACAGATTACGTTTTTGGTGATTCTTTTTATGTAATAATGCTGAACTTGTCCTGAAATCACAGATTATATAGACCGTCCCTGAATATTGCTTATCTTATCATAGAGATTAGGCACTTTCTCTACGATCAAAATATTATTTCAGTTAGACTCGACGCGACGATTTGATATGAAATTTTATGCTAAAATGAAAGCTTCGTTTGGGTTCTACGATAAGAGTCTGGTTACTTGAGGTTGGGAGTTGATTAGATTTAATTGAATAGCTTTTGATAGTTATCTATTAAATGGACTCCGTTATTCTTTTATTTTTCTAGATGCATTAAATGGACACGAATTAATTTTATCTTTTGGGTTGATAAAGCACCATTCAAGTATTTGATACGCGTGGCTGCCGATCTCATAATCATCGAGTGTTAGAAACAAATAACACTTTTTTTTTGTACAAGATTATGCAATTTCAAAAGCTTTTTCTCCAATCTGTTGTTTTTCCTGTTTGATATTCTACGTAAAATGCGTGATTTCGCAATATTATAACATCAAAAAAAAAAATTTATAATTTCATAATAAGAAGTTGAGATAATTATTTGTTTCCGCTTAGGTTAGTTAAATTTGTGTAATTATTTATCTGTTTTTTTTGCAAAATGACTTAGTTTTACTGTGTAAAAATTTGCCATGCAAATGAATTAATTAATTTTTTATTAAAATATATTTTCTTTTCTCGTAGTCTGATGAAATGTCGGTTTCAGCTGGTTCAACGAAATTTCTTTTACGGCCTCAATTAGAGGAAAAACCATAAAAGAAGGCAACGAGCTTTCCATTAGCTCTGGTTGTTTGAGTGAAAAAGCTGCGCTTTCAAACAACCAGAGCGAATTGGACACTCGTTGTCTTCTTATATGGTTTTTACTCTAATTCGAAATGCCTTCCTTGAAATGACAAGGTAAATACGATGCTCAATTCATCAACATCTTCACTATCGAGGTTTTGGACAAAAGCTCTTGCACAATGATGGTTTTGTACCATGGTGCTTTATCGTGGTGCAAAATCCATGAATATTGCTTTCACAAATCTAACCGTTTTCAACAGATATTTTCGAGCAAACGCTTCATAAGCCCCAAAAGTATTCCATACTAAGCGATTGCTCCTTTCAAGGAATTCGGTAATTAAAGGACACTATAAGCATGACATCTAGTTTGGAGCGAATACTACGTGTTTTTTAGGTTTCATGTTGTTTTCGGGGCGGCATTCCGAAGAATTTTGGCGTTTTTGCATGTCGCACCAGTACATCAAGTCTCATCACCAGTTATCATAGTTTTCATGAAAGTACGGTCCGCTCTGTAGAAGCTCGGAAAATCACATTTTTCAGTGGTCTGGGGCCCTATTCTTTATTACAATATTGTTAAATCCAATCCGAAAAAAAGCTTCCGAGTAAAAATTTGACGATATTGTTACATTTTCAAGTCAAATTAATGCCAATATTGTAATACGGTTTCGTCAGTTTCGTTAAAAAATATGACAATATTGAAATAGAGAATAAGGCCCCTGCTTTCGATCCTCTTTTTGCACTTTTAGAATCAGTTGTGTGGTGTGAATGTTTGGAGCAGCCTTAAAAGGTACCTATACCTATTCATTTTTTCAGCCAATACTTTAAGACTTATAAGACAATTTCGAGATGTTGAGGGTTCACCAGGTGCCCTATTCTCTATTACAGTATTGTTAAATCCGATCCGAAAACGAAACAGATTTCGAATAAAAATTTGACAATATTGTTAGATTTTCAAGTCAAATTAATGCCAATATTGTAATAGAGAATACGGTTTCGTCAGTTTCGTTAAAAAATATGACAATATTGAAATAGAGAATAAGGCCCCTGATGAAGGTAAATCAACTACCCATTGTCGGCCTTCCTTAAATGTTTTATACCAATCACATGCCTGTGCTTTTAACATACTGTATTAGGCGAAATTTCGTTTGAAACTCAAAATTTAAGGCAAACTCTTTGTTGAACTAATTGCATTTTTATCATTATTCTCCAAGTTTATGTGAAAATGTGAGATAGACAGAAACCATTTAGTAAATTTACATCGGGCGACTCAGCTAATATTGGCGCAATGTGTAAGATTATAATGTCTATTTTGTTTATTCTGAAATTATGCAGAAACTATACATGCGACAATATTCATGGTTCGGCAGTTTCAAGTATATGTAATAAGCTATCATGTTCCAAAAAATCATCCCTTGATATTGAAAATTAACAGAGGTATGCATTTTTGAAAAATTTTTGAAATCAGGATCTTGCTACTGTGCTATAAAGATAGAAGTATATTCTTTTTTGAAGGAAATGGCTGTGCCAGTAACCGGAAACATTAGGCCTGTTCCAATAGAAAACCCCATGTCGTAGCCTGCGAAAAGTTACTTGATTTGTGGGGGAAAATTTAGCCAAAATAGTAGAGGGAAATTAAACAAAAAAAAAAGCGAAGTTATGATGTAGTTGGGAAGTTGGATTTTTTTGTTTTTTTTCTTTACATATGTTAAGATAAAGCGGAAAACAAATTTCTGCAAAATCGGTCCTGTGCTGCACGGGAAAATTGCCTAAATGTCCATTTTTGATGCATTTTGAGTGCATTGCTACACTATTTTTTCAATTTCTCCAGTTCTGTTGATCGTAGAACAATAAAAAAATGGAAAATACTCGTAAATGAATAGACTATCGAATTGATTCGGTATAAATACTTTAAAAATGGATCCTAACCTCAAAAAAACAAAATGTATGAAATTTTGTTTTATTTTACTAAAAATGCAATAAATAACGGGAAAAAGGTCGGATTTTGATAAAAATCGGAGAAAAGATGTACTTTGATGCTATAAATGCGTGGTTGAAAAAAAAAATTAAAATTGCCGCCATTTTATGCCAAATCATCGTACGGTAAAATATTTTTTTTTAAATTGTAGGTTTTTTTATGTAACTTTCTTGTGCGCATACGAAATACTTCGTTACTTTATTTGAAATGCCCATTTTAGGCCTTTGAAAACACTAAAAAATTTCAATTTTTCAATTTTTTGCCTTTTTTTCTTAGTTGGCAAGTAGCTTTTCATAGTAAGCAAAAGGCAAAAAATTTAAAATTGAATTTTTTTAGTGTTTTCAAAGGCCTAAAATGGGCATTTCAAATAAAGTAACGAAGTATTTCGTATGCGCACAAGAAAGTACATAAAAAAACCTACAATTTAAAAAAAAATATTTTACCGTACGATGATTTGGCATAAAATGGCGGCATTTTTAAATTTTTTTTCAAAAACTGCCAATTGTTGCCGTAAAAATCGAAAGTTTTTTTTTTGAAATTTCAACCACGTATTTATAGCATCAAAGTACATCTTTTCTCCAATTTTTATCAAAATCCGACCTTTTTCCCGTTATTTATTGCATTTTTAGTAAAATAAAACAAAATTTCATACATTTTGTTTTTTTGCGGTTAGGATCCATTTTTAAAGTATTTATACCGAATCAGTTCGATAGTCTATTCATTTACGAGTATTTTACATTTTTTTATTGTTCTACGACCAACAGAACTGGAGAAATTGAAAAAATAGTGTAGCAATGCACTCAAAATGCATCAAAAATGGACATTTGTGCAATTTTCTCGAGCAGCACAGGACCGAATTTGCAGAAATTTTTTTTTCGCTTTATCTTAACATATTATGTAAAGAAAAAAAACAAAAAAATCCAACTTCCCAACTACATCACTATCATATGACAATTTCCCTCTACTAAAAACCCGAAAAGTGAAGGAACGCTTTCTGGGATGTTTCGTTCAAATCAAGAAGACCATAACCTAAAAATCACTTGTGTCTTCAAAATAATGACATAAAACTATTGAAATTAATAAATTATCTAAGAAATTATTCAATTAAAAATGTTCAAGATTTCACTCCACCTAAAAATTAACTGCGGTTTCTTGGTCGAGGAGAAGCAAAAATTTCCCCGCTTTTCCGAGCATGAAATTTTATTGGAACAGAAATTGGGTGATGGGTGGTCGCCATTAGATATAAGGGGGGTCGCAATCTCTCCAAAACAATCATATATTTTATAACCATGTAAAAATTTAGCCATGATTTTCCCTGTAATAACGCAATTTTACGTCCGATGTTGAGGAAAGAAGTTGGAGCCCGATTATACATGTATGTTTTTCATGTCGCCTCCATCAGACTCAATTTTTGGTTTCTTACCGAGTAAATCGCTCAAATACTTGGATTTTTATCTTTCAACAAATATTATAGCGTTTCAGCTCCGGGTTAGCTAGCGGGTTAGGCGCGAAACGGCCTCTAGCGGCGAAACTATACGGAGTTCAAAAAAACAGTGAAGACAAAATTTGTAGATAATTTTATGCCCTACAACTTTGCTCTATTGATATTTTCACTAAAATGCATAGTTTAACCTCAAAACCAAACATCTTTTTCGAAATGCGGGTTGTGAAAATTTATTCATTTTATTTTTTATTTATTTATTTATTTACGAATACATGTACAAAGATATTAATCTTAAAAATTAGTACATTAATTAGCAACATTGGACAAACTTAAGTTAAACTTAATACGGAAAAATAAAAAAAAACTTAAAAATAACTAACTAAGTATGAACAGGAAACAAAAAGCAAAAAGAGAAGAAAAATAAAAATAAAATAGAAATATAATACAATAAATAGAAATAGAAAAAATAAAAAAAATTATATATTAATAAATAGTTGTATATTCATGCTCTAATTAGCCCTGGTAGAAATAAATTCGAAAAGACGCTTCTTGAAAATGCCCATTGAATCGATACGCTGTAAAATCATGTTTAGACAACCCAAATCCGGTCTCATCCGGTGGCACCGGTCTCATAGCTGTAGGGAAAATTTCCAAAAAACAGCGATTTTTTTACTAATTTGAACGGACTAAATGGTATAGAACTAATGCCTAACCCACCCCTTATACCCGGGACAGACTAGCACCATTAATGACGAATATGACGTCAGAATGACGTAGACTCCATTTTACTTCCATATCTTTTATATGGGTCTACGTCATTCTGACGTCATATTCGTCATTAATGGTGCTAGTCTGTCCCGGGTATTACCCAGTAGGACTTGTAAGCTTAGAGAAGTACTGAAATGAGCCCTTACTAGTAAGGGGTAGGCCTTACCATACCCCTTACAGAAGTACTTATTTTTACACACGGTGTCATAGGAGGTAAGGCCTTACTTTTTACTTTCCTTAGGGTAGTTACATAAGTACTTACCTTTGAGTACGTACAGAACTGCTCATCGATGAGCCCTTATATAACGCATTACAAGAGAAGGCAGATGTTAAGGGGTAATCCAGAATTCGACCCAACGAAGTTAGAAATTTACCCGATGACTCATTTGTTTTCATATATTTGTAATGGTATTTGAGTCATCGGGTAAATTTCTAACCTCTTTGGGTTGAACTCTGGATTATCCCTTACCATCTGCCTTCTCTTGTAATGCGTTATATAAGGGCTCTTCTAACACCTAAGAAAATATGAGTACCCCTTACCAGATGACTACTTATATCAGTGCTCCATCGGTAAGTGCTACCTAGGATTCCTACTGGGTAACAGTTTAGGCGTGACATACAGTGCCGCGGCACCCATATGTGCCGACTGTGCATTTGCACTGGGCGGCACTTGGGAAGGGCGGCATTTACAAATGTTGACAATATATTTTATAAACGACGACAGCCGTCAAAAGACGAAGCATTTTTGACGATGAGCGCAAAAATTTAAATGAGTGGCGACGATAAACAAATAGAAGACAAACGCAAGCACAACACTCAATAGATTACCAATAATTAATTAGCACACGCAGCATGTACACAATGAACAAACGATGAGCGAAAGGCGACACAAAAACAACCCAGTAGGGAATAGAAACCTTCTAGAGTCGATTCCGTACATTATCCTTCGAATGCGTAATGTATCTTTCGAAACATCTCTTCGACTAATTCTAGGGTCGAAGGTATACAATTCATTCCAATAAAAAGATATAAGCACAGATAAGGAAAATGTGTTCCATGTTGCCGAAAGCTACCCAAGCAAAATATTTAAATGTTGCAGCCATGTAGCTGTTGCATGGCAACTTTTGGTCGAGCTCCAGCAACAGACAGCAGCGTAAAATTCTACGGTGTGCGAAGCAAAATGAAATGAATGTTGAGAGTGACGTCTGCATTGCAACATTGAAACGCAATCCTTCTCGATTCTGAAGTAAGAGAGGAACTGCACTAATAAAGGACTTGGTTGACTTTGCCAAATAGAAAGAAAATTTATTTAATTAACAATTTCTTATATACTAATTCCTATAAAGAAGAAAAAGAACCCGCGAGCGAAAAAAATTTGCTCTCAAAGGGGGCGGCATCGGCGGATGTGCACTGGGCGGAAAAGTGCCTAGCCGTGGCCCTGGTGACATATTAGCCAAAGACCTGCGATGGTATGAGTGCGTATATCAAATCGCTAAACAAGCATCCCAGTACCTGGAAATTCTTAAGAGGTGCAAGTTCCCCCTCCAGGGGGTGGCAAAATTTTTTACTTCAGTTTTTTGCTTTTTAGGGGGTCGCGACACTAAAAAGGTTGAGAAACGATGCTCTATTGGAAGAGACCTATTGTTTCATGTCAATGGACCACAATCGGAGTTGCCGCATTGATCAAAAGAAACTACTCCAATGCTCTTAAACAAATTGACGATACGGAGATTCAATAAACTTCCTGATAGCGATGCTTCGAATGCTATTAACGATCAGTCCCGTCTACCGAAGAGCGATAACAAAATTGGATGAATCAGTTCTATTACCGGGACCAAAAAATTTTATCAGCACAAGTTCTGTTTTATTGAATAACAATAAATTTCATAAGTTGAGCTATCTTTGTTCCTTTATTTTATTTTATTTCACAACAAGAACTATGAAATGAAATTCAAATTCAATTCGATACAAGTATGGCTTAAGCCCGAAACTCATGTTGGCTCGTCTCTAATTTAAAACTATAATCCAAAAATGTCTCTAAAATGGTTTTTTATTCAAATAGTATAAAGGTCAAAACAGAATTGCGACTGCGACGGCGAACGTTGAAGTCGGTCGTTTAGCGCAAATGTAAAAAAACGTTGTTTAACGAAATTACAACTGCAGCGGCACTGCGCCGCAAAATCGAAGTCGGCGTACAAAACATAATTTTTTTCAAACACAATTTTTGGATATGCAAAACGTCACGTCTCAATAAAAGTTGCGGTTGCAATTTCGTTATACATTAGCTGCTCCGTCCAAATATGACATAAATCGCAGTTGCAGTCGGCCGTCGCAGTCGAAATTCTGTTTTGAGCTTAAGGAACATTAATAAGATACCCACAGGCTGTTACCATTCACGGCTGGTGCAGGCAGTGCATTCCAAATCAAAATTGTTTCATACACATAATCGCCCTATTAATCGCCTTCATGCCATTTGGTAGTATTAATTATAAAATGATTTGTAGTTAGTTTGTTTCGAAGATTCTTAGAGGCTAGAATATGTTGAGTGAGTCTAAAAGGCCTTTAACGATATAGAAGTGGAGTTAAATTTTCATAGTGAAAATAGCTAATAAATAAATAAGTTATAATAAACGAGTATTTAAAGAACATCAAATTTATTAACAAAACATTAAATTTTTCTATAAACCAAATCTAACACAATCACAGCCAATCAAAAAATTTAAACTGCTTTATAAATCCAAAACTCCTAATTCATCAAATCTGTTTAATGAATACTCCATACATTTAAGCATTTTTTCCGAGGAGAACATTATATCTTTCATTTCCTTTGCCTTTGTTGGATCTCCCATTGTTTCAACACTATTATCCTTAGATGCTTCTTTGTCCATTGATATAAGAGGAAGTACAGCATGAAATGCAATAAATCCATACAGCTCCGCATCTCTTACTTCGTCTTTTACTTGATCCCATGTTGGAATTGGTGAGTACTGTCCTTCTTCTAGTGTGCGCTTAAGTGTATGATAGTAATCTCTAAGTAGTTCGTATCGTTTTTTCTTTAAAACATCTAGTTGAACACTTGTGTTGAGGAAATACTGTAGATCAATACCTAGGGTGCTGTAGAAGCTTATTTGTAGGTCGACCTGCGAGAAATTGAATTGTAATAGGGAAGAATTAAATTTATTTAAAATCTTACAAATAACACATCCGTTGGCTTGTCGTTTTCATACTTGAACATTAAGTTATTGACCCACAAATCGCCATGATTTAAGACTTTAATATTAGTCTCTTTGGGCTTCATAAATTTTAAACATACGCTATCGTAATTTTCTGCAATATTTTTTAGTTTCTTAGTTATTCCTTCATAGTCAGGCCATTTTTCAACAACACTTATCATATGATCTAAATGGCCCGTAAATACCATTCGGAAAATTCTTGAGCTTAAAGATATTTCATTAAACATTCCATAATCGAAAGGTTTCATACTATCAGGATCCTTTTTAGCTAAGATCATTGATCCAGCGTGCATTTGAGCGACTTTTCTCAGTAATAATCTGGCATGATCTTCATCTAGTCCTTTTGTTCTATTTGCTAGCTTATATCCAATAGCAGTTAGATCCTGAAGGACTGCAGCTTCATCTGATTCTGCAGAGGCATAGAAAAATCTTGAATAGAAAATTTTAATTATTGAAACGTGTCGATCTTTAGTCCAAAATTTCTTACTTTGGAGCAAGCGTTACTTTGTTGTGTAAAATATTCTCAATGGCAGGGATTGCTTTTTGATACATGTTCATCTCTTTTCGGAATAATTTTAGTTCTTTTGAGAATGAATAGTCCTCACCGGTGTGTAATAATTTTACTACTAAAGCTGCCTTTTCCGTGGTTTGTGATGATGGTTTTTTGTACAATACTAATACTTTAAGAATTTCACTTGTGTAATTGTCACCTCCACCGCCAACTCTGTCGATTTTCACATCTTCTATTTTGATATTGGAGATTTTTAATCCTTGTTCCACGGCTGCTTTAAAGAAGTCATTGTTGAGAAATTCGGGTAGTTCCTTTCGGTTGGCCATAATGCTCGCTACTAATATAACTTAAAATTAATTAAGAATTATTAAAGTGGAGAATTTTATTATAGACAAGAAAGAAGACACTTTAGATAATAAATTAGTAAATTGCATACAAGTCAAGGGTAAATAACGGTTACAATTGCGATAATTTCCACCTGTGATTCTCAAGGTTATTTAAAACTTATATAATTAAGAAAAGATTGCATGTAATTTTGCTCATGTACAGAAGAACTAGTATCAAGAATTTGTTAAATATATTTAAGAATTTTAAGAACATGAAAAATAGTATAGATTTTACTGGAATACCCGGGAAAAAAATTTGATTAAAAAACACTCTTCTTACTTAATAAATAGTAATAAACCAATTTGCTCCACTTTAAATTGCACAATAATATATTTCACAATATTACACCTAACACGTTTTCGTTCAATCAAACTACACCGATTTTTTAAGGTTATCTAATAAAATAGATTTCAATTTGTGCGGCAGAGACTAAAGATAATATTTTTGTCAGTTAATTGCGTCTTCGGTTATTCTTACGGACTGACGGTCAAACTCCCGCAAAACTCGAATTTGTACTGCTTTTGGGAATTTAGTATTCGCGTTATCATTCTAGAGATAAAATCCCTAGTC
Source organism: Thereva nobilitata (assembly GCA_963855945.1). Classification (NCBI taxonomy): domain Eukaryota; kingdom Metazoa; phylum Arthropoda; class Insecta; order Diptera; family Therevidae; genus Thereva; species Thereva nobilitata. The sequence goes on from OY979697.1 coordinate 85,097,768, forward strand.
ATTCTCTGTTGTTGTTGTTATATTGGCTAGATATCATACTTCATTCTAGCGAAAGCTTGGCGTAAGCTTTCGAACTGTTTTTTTTGGATGGATAGTTGGATTTTATGTTGTCTAGCTTAAAAATTTAGGATATTTGATGAATGCCTAGAAGTTATTATGTCATTGTAAAGATCTAATTACCATAATCGGTATAGTTGATTACTGGATAGAAGTAGGATGTTGCGAACGGGTTTTATTGTTTTTTATTGGGTTAAAACGAGTATATGTGGACATACAGCCATTATATTATCAATAATCTATATCCACTTACAGAGTCCGTCATCAGCGGGATGGGGAGAATATGATGTAGTACATATATGAATACTTATGTTATATACACTACACTGTAAAAAATTTCTGTGGTAATTTTACAAAAAAAATACTGGAAGTTTTATTCACAAGCAGTTTTGTAAATTTGCAATATATATTATTAGGAATATTCCAATTCTACTTTACGTATTTTTACCAACTGTGTACTAAATATACATTATTTGTGGGATGCAGGCCCGGATCTAGAATTTTGTTTTGGGGGGGTCACGGAATTAAAAGTGGCGGAAAAAAATTTCTACTCCTAAAAAAACAAAAACAAAATTAAAAAAACGAACAAAACTAACCGAATTTTCTGGTGGATTAAAAACAAACGTGCCCTACGAAAACGTGCCCTAATGTGTTTTTGAGGAAGACGCGCCCTTTATTGTGAGTGCAGCAAGGGCAACAGTTTGCAAAAAAGTTGGGTCGGTTTTGGGCGTTTGGTTATTTTTTGTTTTTGTTTTTTGGGTTGCGTCAATTTTGTTTTTTAAACAGCGAGCGCTTTTGGGCAGTGACGTTGCTGGCATATGTGCAAGGTGTGCAACTTCACAGGGCCGCGCGTGTTTGTGGCCTTGCGAGTGAAAAATTACTTTGGCAATAAAAATCATTTGAATTCATTATTTGCATTTTTACTTCATCGAATGGGCCCATAGAAATATAAACTAACATGGAACGGCTGTGTCGTGTAAAAACCCTGTACGTGAGCGACCACTCTAAAGGTAGCTTGTTTAAAAGGACAGCAATAATGTGCACAAGTTGGACACAATTTGCCGAACTGTCTGGGGTAGCTTCTTGAGTGAATGGTGGCGTGCCAAGTCAATATCCGGGGGGCATAGATTTTATGGCAGGAATTTTAATCGCTCCGCTTTTAAAACTTCCCGCTTATTATTTCTACATATTTTGGGCTGCACTGCCTTACCACTACTACCGAGTGAACTCAAACACATCAGGAATTGTGGTACGCTTAATCTGGCTTACAGCCATTCCGTGTTTAGTTTATATTTCTATGAATGGGCCACATAAATGAGTATGAGCCACACAAATCAGCATATGGGCCATAATTCTGTCACGGGAACGGGTCTCTGCGTAGGACAAGCCGCGAGCGAAGCGAAATTTTTTTTGGACTCTCAATTGCACAGGGCCTCTCAATTGTCTGGCCGCGGCACTGCTTTTTGGGGGGGGTCATGACCGCCGTGACCCCCCCCCCCTTTAATCCATTTTGCTCACCATGCAAGGACCGATTGGGCATATTCACACGCTACCATAATTGTGGTGAGTAAAACCGGTTTTATTCAACTCCTAGCAACTCAGACGGGGCGTAAATGAGTGTAGTAAATTTGAATGCTATACAGGAACATTTAAATGTATTGCAGAAGAAATTTACTTGTTAGAGAAAAACAGAGCTAAAGAATGCAAGAGATAGAAGTAACTTTTTATATGTGTGCTAGTTTTCACGCGTTTGGTTTTGCGTGAAGAATGTTTCGTTAAGTTCTTCCGCTCCCTTCCCTCTCTCATCTATAAAACCGATTTTAGGCGCCATGAATGTGCACTGTGTGAATAGGCCCATTCGCAATGAATGCTGCAAGCGTCGAGCAGCAAGCTTCAAACTACAAGCTTCAGCTGAGTTTTTCTTTATTTGAGCACTGCAGCTTGAAGCTGTGAATGTGAATCATTGTACAAAAACCTTTATCCTAATTTTTGAAGCTTGAAGCTTGAAGCTTGCAGCTTGAAGCCTTAATTGTGAATCGGCCCTAAGCATCAAAAATTATCAAAAATTTCTTGGCTGTTACAAGAACTGCCCAGACCCTTACCAAAGTCAAAGGTCTGACCTTAACTTAAATACAATCGGGTTTATATTCTTAGTATTCCATTGTTACCTGTGAATTATATCTATGAGAGGGAAAATTTAAACCTTACATTCCAATGAACAATTTGTAATTTTACTGAAAATATAAGTTCTAAAATACGCCTCTTTCTGTAAAATTACAGTACAAAGTTCAGTACATAACATTGATAAATAATACTAAGAAATATTGTAATTTTCCTACATAAACGATTTAGAAAAATACACAACATTGCGTAAAATATACGTCACATTCCTGTAATCAACATTTACGTCATGCAGTATTGGAGATTCTCAATTTCTTTATGTGAAATTACAAAATTTATAGTAAAATTACAATAATTGTGTAGTAAATTAGTATTTCATACCGCGATTTGTAATTTTACTATACATTTGGACTGTGAATTTCCATATTTTTTTTACAGTGTATCATTATCTGATATGACATAAGTGAATGCTACTCTATCGGCAATTAAATCAATCAAGGCAATACGTTATTGGTTCAAGCTGACCATAAACGGTCGTATGCGGAGAAACAAACAATAGAGGTCTAGATCTGAAGGATACTCCAGGTGCATAAATGTTAAAGAGAGTAAGTAATGAAGCATATTTAATATCAAAACATAACACATCTCTGACAAACATTATTTCGTCTCTAATTTCTGAAGTCCTAGAAGCAAACATCTGGAATTGTAAGAGGTGATACCATTTTGCCAATTGATCTTACGAAGATAAAAACGAGTAAAGGACTTCTGAACAGATTCAATACGAGAACACTTCCTACACAACAGATCCCTGCAAACATTTACATTCGGAAACGATTCGAGAACGACACGCAAAAGCGAGAGCTTGCTTCGAACTCGGGCTCGTAAACGACTCGTAAACGAATTCGAAGGCAATAAAAGCGGAGCAAGATATCGAAACCAATGTACTAGGAAAGCTTTTATGGTGGGTTTTGAAGCTTTTCTCGTACCTTTCGCAAGCAGTTTTCGAATCGAGAATGGTTCGAGAAAGCGAGCCTCCGAGAAAAGCCGAGAAATTGTTTGCAGGGATGCGTATTCTAAGTGAGAACGAACAAAGGCCATGTAAAGGCGTTTTAATGTAAATGGATTCCGAAAAACAGTAGAATTTCGCTTTATGCAACCAAGCATTGTAAAAGCTTTATAGCATGCATTATCAACCTGGAGAGATGACTTGAATGTATGATCAAAGGTAACACCAAGATCACAAATAGAGACCGGAGAGTTAATAATCATACCGTTAATATTATACGAATAAGAAAAAGGAAAAAAGGAATTTTCGAGCATCAAGGACAGATTAAATATTTTTGTAAGAGGATACGAAAGATTAGAGTTATATTTCTTTAATAATAAATTACACTAGAAGTCTAGCCCATGAAACATGTCATCATTTAATTTTTTAAAGCATGATTCAACTTCACTCTGCTCAAGTTGAATGAGGCCAAGATGAACAGTTGATATTAAATCGTTGTAATCAGGGGTAGGATCATTATTATTATTCGACGCATAGATACATTCAAAGTAATCAGCGAAAGGATCACAACTTACTTTCAAACTACTTGTATTAGAGTAAATACCCCTGTTTGGACTTGATGTACACCCAGAAGGCCCTGCAGTCTTTCTTAATATTATTCTCAACAGATGATACATACTGATTAAATAAAAACCGATGAAGAAAGTGATGTTTTCTATAAAGTCTTTCATAGTAAAGCTGACTTCATCTAGATAGAAGTCATGAAGATCAGAATGACTGGTTCAATGAAGAATAGCTGCAGGCTGAAGGTAGGAATGCTCAAGGCCACCCTTACCACAGGGCTAAGTGGGCTATAGGCTATAGGCCCCAGGGCGCAAGCCTTTTCGGGGCGGCAATTTATGATTGTTTTTAGTTTTTTTGATGTGAAACATCTTTGCCCGGGTTGAGAGTAATTCTTCAAGGTCGGGAACATTTTGTGGGAACGCTTTTAAGGGAACGCTTTATAGGGAACGCTTCGTCAAATCCAATTTCCATTCCAATCTTGCGACAGCTTTTTCAACTACTTCTACTTAACCGATTCTTATGAAACTTGGCACACATATTGAGTTCCCGTGACAATGCAATCTGACATTTTTGTAAAAAATCAAGATGGCGGTTCCAAGATGGCGGACGAATTTTCTAATTGTGTGCCGATTCCATTGAAAATCAGTATCGGGGGGTTTTTAGGGCCACAAATGACGATTCTGTAGTCAAAAATTGAAAATTAAAAACGGCCGCGCCAATATGGCAAATGAATTTTGCGAATGTGTTCTGAATCCATTGAAAATCGGTATCGGGTTGTTTTTAGGGCCACAAATGACGATTCTGTTGTCAAAATTTTGAAAATTCAAAATGGCCACGCCAATATGGCGGATGAATTTTGCAAATATGTTCTGAATCCATCGAAAATCGGTATCCGGGGGTTTTCAGGGTCAAAATTTGAAAATTCAAAATGGCGGATGAATTTTGCAAATGTGTTCTGAATATGTTGAAAATCCGTATCGGGGAGTTTTTAAGATCACAAATGACGAATCTGTTTTCAAAATTCGAAAATTCAAAATGGCGGCGGCAATATGGCGGATGAATTTTGCAGATGTGTTCTGAATCCATTGAAAATCGGTATGGTAGGGTTTTTAAGGTGACAGATGACGAATGTGTGGTCAAAATTTGAAAATTCAAAATGGCGGTACGATTTTGGTAATAACAATTCGATTTCACTGAAAACCGCTATTTGGGTGTGTTTAAGGTCGGAAATAATGAATTTGTTGTCAAAATTAGAAAGCTCAAAATGCCGCTGGCAATATGGTATATAGCATTGAGTCGCGTAAGAACTTTGGAAGGGCTCTGTATTGAGCAGCTTGATTGTGAGAAATTAACAGGTAAGAAACCGTGCAACAAAGATGCAATGAAAGAGTTGGAAAGGATGAGAAGTTTGCATGATGATACGAGCCAAAAACCAAACTAAAAACTAGAAAATAAAAATAGGTAAAAAAACTTTTAAGTTAAATGGTTTTATTTGAAATCATAAGCTGTACCAAAAACTAGAAAATAATTAGAACACAAACATGGGCCTTCTTGAGATTCTGACGTCTGGTAAGAAATCGTGTAATAGTAACCGTGCTGTTTTCTCATGTCGTATGCCAAGGGGCACTTTAAGTCGCTGCGTCGCGTCAGCGGATTAAGTAATAGTCTGAGACTTTTAACAGACTAAAATAAAAACATGGGGAGCATAAATATCTGTATAACTATTGTATAATTAAATAAAATCGACTTATCTAGAAAAATGTGTCTCCAAGCCCACCAAAAATATATTTCAAATGCGGTCAGACATCATGGCCGAAGGTCATCAACGGCAATGGTACATTTTTAACACAAATCAGTGTGTAAAAAATTTACGGCTTTTTTACATCCCAAACGCAAAATTGCTGTGCGATAAAAGAGCTCCAGAGCTGCGTTTCCCCTTTGCGTTTTGAGATGTAAAATGGCCTTTATTCTTACTAATTATTCAATTTAAAGAAAGATAAAGATCGCCAAAGATGTTTCACATCTTTCACGTGCACTGGTTACACGCGCTATATTTTTTTTTATTATTTTTAGTTATGAGTTATTTTTATTTAAAATCTTTTCATAACAAAAATAACCAAATAACCTGTTCTAATGATTGTTGCCTTGAAAAAATTTACGAAGAGTACTTTCAAAAGCCTGCACCAAAAGTTGAAGCTGAGGAGTTGTTAAATGAGTTCAACTCACTGGAAACTGCTATTATGGTAGCATTTTGGAGCGAAATATTAGAAATTATAGATAAAGCTAGAATTTTTAAGAAGAAAATGTACTCAGTCAAATTACGCGACCATATAATTTTATTCATTAAATGTGCTGTGGTAAAGTGCTTGTGCAAAATTACTGACTGCTTCAGACTGAAAACAAATCGCATAACCTATTAATTCTGGTCTTGCCAACACTTTGTTTGGAGTTTCAGGATATTTCTTTCAACTGTGCTTATATTGTAGTTGGGTTTGATGAGGCGCGATGTCATTTCTGTGCAGCTAACTATCTGAGATCTTTCTTTGAAGCATAGAAAGGTCATGCTCTTTCAAATCTACTACAAATTTCAAAGGACGGACCAAATGTCAACAAGAAATTTTTTAAAGAAATAAAATCATTATCGTTAGGAAAGATTCCTACGTTTTACATGAAATTCTACCTCACACCAATCCATAAGGCATCTGATAAGCATTTAGTTGATAACTATAGAGGTGATGCCATCCTATCATGCCCAAACTATTTCAAAAACTCGTCTACGATAAGATATCCGCTCTAATCGACCTATTCCTAAATGAACTACAACATGGCTTCAGAAAATTTTGTTAGACCTCCTCAAACCCAATGGTCCTAATTTCCGAATTTCTCTATGGATGGATAATGGATAATGGAATGGATAAGATCATATCTCTCCTGAGGATCACATGTTATCACATTCCAAGGATTTCTTTCCTCGGGGTAGCCATCTTGGCTCTCTTCTATTCAATATATAGTCATATCTAGTTTCATGATACAACGTAAAGTCTAGAAAAAATTCAAATATTGCCTGGAGAGCCTAGAAAAGTCAAGGAAATTTGGTTTTAAAAAAAAGTGCCCACCCTATTGAATTATACGATTCTTTAGAAAAATCTGTACAATCGCAACTAAATACAGAATCATTTAACCTTTACAAATCTGAAGGTATAAAATTGTGATGAGTAAAACGACGAAAATACGTCGGAAGAAGTTAAATTTGATACCAATAATGCATTCCATTTTATCAAAAAAAAAGTGAAAAAATACAAAAAATTCACGATTTTCTATTCGATTTTTTTCACTTTTCTTCAAGTTAAAACCTCACAATCATAACGTTCATATAAAAACTTACATTTTAAAAAAAGAAAGAACCTCATACTATGCGATGGCTAATCAATTTTTAAATTTGAACTCAATTTTTAGGACTTTTGACTTGAAATTTTAACCAGTTATTGTTCACATTAGGTGGGTTCCAAAATTCGAGCAAAGTTCTCGTAAGCAGTTGGCTTCTCTCTCTACTCCTGCCTTTGTTGAGAAGTAGGAACGAGTAGGCCAACTGCTTGCGAGAACTTCGCTCGAATTTTGGAACACAGCTATTATAAAGTATAATTTCTGATTACATAAAATTTCACTTAAAACATCCGAAGTTAGCAGTTTTTTCAGTTTTTTTTTGAGGTTATATGTGCAGCTAAAAATTTCATATAGTAACCGCTGATAGCCAATATCATAACGAACAGTCTCAATTTTTTTTCGTTTTCTTGGATCTACGCATAACGAGATATACTAATCTACGTTTAGAAAGACCGACCAAATTTGTAGATTTTTTACAAAATAACTTGCGACAACTTGCGTAGCTGCGCTTAAACATTTAAAAAAAAACATTTGAGACTGGAAACAATTCTTTTTTCACTAAAATTTGATACTAGTCTAACTCCATTAGTATATTTATTGAAAAATAAAGAAAATATATCTACTGCGGAACTTAGTTTAAGGACAATAATTGACTCGAAAATTGAGTCTACACTTCCTAACGTGGCTACAGCACTGCGCATTTTGTTAAGTACATTTTGACACTACAAATTGCAAAAGCGTCCTTTTCAGCACTGAAAAGAATAAAAAATTATTTACGGTTCTCTTTGGGACATAGAAAATTAAATGATTTGAGTGTTTTATCCAAGAGTTATTAATAAACGTATTATATTTATTAATCAATTAGCAAAAAAAAGCTAGGAAAATAAATATACGCTACTTTTGGTTTTTGCTTACGATAAAGTTTGTTTTTGTTCATATAGTTTTTTTTTAATTTTGTAAGAATTTTCTGTTTTACTTAATGGAACGCTAATAAATGAACTTAGTCTCTAGTTCTGATACTTTTGTATAACTTTGCCGGTCACTCCGCTCCCGCCAGACATCCCGTATAATTTCTTAGAGGGGCGCATCAATTTTAGTAGCCCGCGGGCGCCGAATATCTTAGGACGGTCCTGGGAATGCTGCCTTCCGGGTAGTGCTGCCGTTTTATAGAACGCGGTTACTCGAAGAAAAGTTCACAGATGAAAAAAGAAGAATATCTTCTTTGAACTAGAACATATCCCTGTGTCATAGATTTTCCCTACCATATCCAAAGATTTTTGTGAGTATACCATTGAGACCTTTAACCTTATGATTTACAATTTCTTCTATTGTAGGCTTTGGCGCATCGTTTTCTGGGTCGTCTATACTTGGTTGTATATTGGGATTATGTTGCATTTGAAAAAGTCTCAAAAGTACCTCTCCCAGAACTCAAGTACGGCATCGATACTAGGAGCTATAGACCATCTCCTTCTTACCATCGTGCAGGTGGGTTTGTATCCTTCCTTTATCATGTTTATTTCTTTTTAGAAAGTCTTACCATTTTTAATATTGTAGCTTTGGTTCATTGCTCCTGGTTCTATTTCTGAAATAGTCTCATTTTTCTTTCTTTAGTAACGTTTTCGTGTTGTGTTCCGTGGCATAGTTTTAAAATATATCAAGTAGAGTTTGAATAAATAAATAAGTAAATGAAAATGATTACTGAAATAACATAAAATTTCTTAAAAAGCATTTTATTGGCCTAAAAACAAAACGTTTGCAACCATAACTTAGTTGCTTTTGAAATTAATTAACAATTTTTTTAACTTTGATAAATTTTACTTCATAAATCTAAAACTCCCAATTCATCAAATCTGTTTAGCGCATATTCCATAAATTTAATCATTTTTTCCGAGGAGAACATTATATCCATCTTCTCCTTTCCCTTTACTGGATCTCCCAATGTTTCAACACTATTATCCTTAGATGCCTCCGCGTCCATTGATATAAGAGGAAGAACACCCTCAAATGAAAAGAATCCATAGAGTTCCGCATCTCTTACTTCGTTCTTGACTTGATCCCATGTTGGAATGGGTGAGTATTGACCTTCTTCCAGGGTAGACTTAAGTGTATGATAGTAATATTTTAGCAGTTCGTATCGTTTTGTCTTTAAAACATCTAGTTGAATACTTGTGTTGAGGAAATACTGTAGATCAAGACCTAGGGTACTGTAGAAGCTTATTTGTAGGTCGACCTGCGAGAAAAGAATTTAAATAAGGAAAATTGAATTTATTTTAAATCTTACAAATAACACATCTGTTGGCTTGTCGTTTTCATACTTGAACATTAAATTATTGACCCACAAGTCGCCATGGTTTAAGACTTTAATAGTAGTCCCCTTGGGCTTCATAAATGTTACACATATGCTATCGAAATTTTCTATAATATTTTTTAGTTTCTTGGCTATTTCTTCATAGTTAGGCCATTTTTTAAGAACAGTAACCATGTGTTCTAAATTGCCAAGAAATACCGTTCGAAAAATTTTGGATTTTAGCGATATTTCATTAAACATTCCATAATCAAATGGATTCATACTATCAGGATCGTTTTTAGCTAATATCATTGATCCAGCGTGCATTTGTGCGATTTTTGTTAGTACTAATCTGGCATGATTTTCATCTAGTCCTTTTGTACTGTTTGCTACCTTATATCCAAGGACAGTTAAGTCCTGAAGGACTGCAACTTCTTCTGGCTCTGAAGAGGCATAGAAAAACCTTGAATGAAATTTTTTAATTGTTGAAACGTGTCGATATTTAGTTCAAAATTTCTTACTTTGGAGCAAGCGTTACTTTGTTGTGTAAAATATTCTCAATGGCAGGGATTGCTTTTTGATACATGTCCATTTCCTTTCGAAATAGTTTTAATTCTTTTGAGAATGTAAAGTCCTCGCCGCTGTGTAATAATTTTACTACTAAAGCTGCCTTTTCCGTGGTTTGTGATGATGGTTTTTTGTACAAAACTGATACTTTAAGAATTTCACTTGTGTAATTGTCTCCTCCACCGCCAACTCTGTCGATTTTCACATCTTCTATTTTGATATTGGAGATTTTTAATAGTTGCTCCACGGCGGCTTGGAAGAAGTCATTGTTGAGAAATTCGGGAAGTGCCTTTTTATTGGTCATGATGCTTGATGACAATATCTTTTAAAAATAATAAAGAATAGTTAAAGTGGAGAATTTTATTAAAGAGATAAAAGATAATAAATTAATAAATTGCATATAAGAGCCAAATTGTTAATAAAAACCGCCTGTAGTTCTCAATATTTTTTAAAACTTGTATAAGATATTTATCAAGGAAAGATTGCATGTACTTTTGCTCATGTATAGAATTTTAACAACATGAAAAATAGTATAGATTTTACTGGAATACCCGGGAAAAAATTTGATTAAAAAACACTCTTCTTACTTAATAAATAGTAATAACCCAATTTGCTCCACTTTAAATTGCACAATAATATATTTCACAATATTACACCTAACACGTTTTCGTTCAATCAAACTACACCGATTTTTTAAGGTTATCTAATAAAATAGATTTCAATTTGTGCGGCAGAGACTAAAGATAATATTTTTGTCAGTTAATTGCGTCTGCGGTTATTCGTACGCACTGGCGGTATAACTCCGCAAAACTCGAATTTGTACTGCTTTTGGGAATTTAGTATTCGCGTTATCATTCTAGAGATAAAATCCCTAGTCATTCTCTGGTGTTATATTGGCTGGATATCACACTTCATTCTAGCGAAAGCTTGGCGGAAGCTTTAACTTTATAGTTGGCAAGGAGCTTTTCATAGTAAGCAAAAGGCAAAAAATTGAAAATTGAAATATTTTAGTGTTTTCAAAGGCCTAAAATGGGCATTTCAAATAAAGTAAAGAAGTATTGCGTATGCTCACAAGAAAGTACATAAAAAAACCTACAATTTAAAAAAAAATATTTTACCGTACGATGATTTGGCATAAAATGGCGGCAATTTTAAATTTTTTTCGAAAACTGCCAATCTTTGCCGTAAAAAGCGAAATTTTTTTTTGAAATTTCAACCACGTATTTACAGCATCAAAGTACATCTTTTCTCCAATTTTTATTAGAATCCGACCTTTTTCCCGTTATTTATTGCATTTTTAGTAAAATAAAACAAAATTTCATAGATTTTGGTTTTTTGAGGTTAGGATTCATTTGTAAAGTATTTATACCGAATCAGTTCGATAGTCTATTCATTTACGAGTATTTTCCAATTTTTTTTATTGTTCTACGACCAACAGAACTGGAGAAATTAAAAAAATAGTGTAGCAATGCACTCAAAATGCATCAAAAATGGACATTTATGCAATTTTCTCGTGCAGCATAGGACCGATTTTGCAGAAATTTTTTTTTCGCTTTATCTTAACATATGTAAAGAAAAAAAAACAAAAAAATCCAACTTCCCAACTACATCATAACTTCGCTTTTTTTTGTTTAATTTCCCTCTACTAAGGGCCATGCAAAAGGAGTTTTTAAGGTGAATGGATTCCGAAAGTCAGTAGAATTTTGCTTTATGAAACCAAGCATTGTAAAAGCTTTAGAGCATGCATTATCAACCAGGCGAGATGACTTGAATGTATGATCAAAGGTAACACCAAGTTCACAAATAGTAACCGAAGAGTCAATAATCACACCGTTAATATTATACGAATAAGAAAAGGGAACAATAAGACGATAAAACGAATAATTTTTACATTTAAGGGATTTAACTCTAGTCTGTTAGCCTTGCACCACGAACACACGGTGTCAAGTTCCTTCTGAAGAATAATGCAGTCGGATAATTAAACAATTATTGATGTAAAGATCTTCAAATCATCTACGAATAATAAAATACAATAAAATATTACAAACATCATTAATAAAAATAATGAATGACAACGGACCAATATGACTATTGCAAAGTGCTGATTTGACAGCAAAAGTTTTAGATATAAATGTATCAATTAAAACGGACTACCGATCAATAAGATTAGAAAATTTAGAAGAGAAGAATGAAGACCAAAGGCGCGTAGTTTCATGATAATTAATAGAGCAGTGTAATGCGATTAAAGGGTTTTAAAAAATCGGTATAAAAAACATCAACCTTTTCACCTCGTTCAATAGCTTTAATTGCATAGTTTTTAAAAACCACTAGATTAGTGGTGGTATGGGCAGGAGCGGATTCAAGGGGGGGGGGCACGGGGGTCATGACCCCCCCCCAAAAGTAGAGCCGCGGCAGAGAATTGAGAGGCCATCTGCGAAAATTCACCGAGAGGCCCCAGAGAGTCCAAAAAAAATTTCGCTCCCTTCGCTCGCGGATTGTCCTACGCAGAGGCCCGTCCCCGTGACACAATTATGTCCCATATGCTGATTTGTGTGGCTCATACTCATTTATGTGGCCCATTCGATGAAATAAAAATGCAAGTAATAGCTGTGTTCCTTTTCTGCTCCGGAGTAAAAAATTAAAGGAACGCAAAAGGAGAATGGGCGTTTTGTCCCCAGTGCTGTAACAAATTGTGATTATATCATTTAAAAGGTTTTAACAATAGCTTTATTTTTTTCACTTTATTACAAACCGTTCGTACAACGCGATCGGCCCCTCGTAATGTACTTCATGGGTCACCGCCGCCGCGCCACACTCCTACGCAATAGGCTTGCGATACGTTCATCTTTTGCACTTTTGAATTTGAATTTTTATTTGAACTCGGAACGTTAAACGTACTGGACTTTTCGGTTAGGATTAGTTTTAAAATGGGGCATAATATAAACCATTGTGCTACATGCGGCCGTTCTTTAGCACGCCAGCGGACACGCCACCGGCTTGTAAGAGAAGATTAAGAAGCAGGACCTGGATTTGCAGAATCTACAATTTTTTACTTCATTTTACATTTTTAATAGATAAACTAATTTAGTTTTCACCTAGCCTTACACACTACAGACCTTTATACTGGATTGTTTATAATAAAACATTGCGAGGACCACACGTTTAACTGCTAACACACTACCGTTTATATGAATTTGGTTGATAGAATAAAGCCAAATAAATATTACGTTTTATTTGAAAATAAAACATTTTTGTTAATCATAGCTCCTCCCCTGCACAAGTGTCATTGTTGGTGTCATATAATAAAATAAAGCCATTGTGATAACCTTTCAAATGATATATGTATATCACAACTTGTTACAGCCTGGGGACGGAGTCCATACAAAGTTGCCCATTCTCCAGTCGATGTGATTAAAATCTATATAAACCTCTGTGAGAGCAGGAGTAGTTCCAAGTAAATACGAGTAAAAAATTGCAGAAAAGGAACACGGCTATAGAATTCAAATGATTTTTATTGCCAAAACAATTTTTCGCTCGCGAGGTCCCAAACACGCGAGGCCCTGTGCAGTTGTACACCCTGCACATATTCCAGCAGCGGCACTACCCAAAAGCGCTCGCTGTTTAAAAAACAAAATTGATTCAACTCAAAAAACAAAAAATAACCAAACGCATGCAGCTCTTCCGCTGCTGCTGCCGCTGCTTGAAAATTTTGATCTGATACGGCCTAAAGGCCGCGTCTTCCTCAAAAACACATTAAGGCACGTTTTCGTAGGGCACGTTTGTTTTTAATCCACCAGAAAATTCGGTTAGTTTTGTTCGTTTTGTTAATTTTGTTTTTTTTTTTGGGAGTAGACATTTTTTTCCGCCGTTTTTAATTCCGTGACCCCCCAAAACAAAATTCTAGATCCGCGCCTGGGTATGGGGTGCGTCATCTAAACCTTCGGTATTTCAATATTGAATAACTCTGACATTTTTTAGCCGACTTTGACAAATGAGAAAGATTTATTTAGGATATTCTCTACTATTTATTTCAAATCAGTTTTTGAATACAATGTCGATTAAATGACCACCTCCGTTCGATACGCAAAAAGCAATTTTTTTTCGGGCATCCTGCATAACGTTGACCAGCATTTCGGGCGTTATAGCAGCTATTTCGGCTCGAATGTTAGCTTTGAGTTCGTCAATGATCTTCGGCTTGCTGGCATAAACTTTACTTTTTAAATAATCCGGAGAACGAGGAGGCCATTTTTCGACACAAGAAGAAGTACCACGTATACATGACCAAATCGAACGATCCAGAGATCGAAAGATTGAAAGTGAGAATCTGCATATTTGACATCCTCGGATCGAGTAATTGAAGTTTAAATGGATTCAAACGTAATCGAAAAGCAATGAACATAACCTTTAATTTGTAGTCTTCTATCGTTTTACTTTTTCATCGAACTCCGCTCGATCCTATTTGAAGTCGATCTGCGTATACATGGATTTTTCTAAGATCCAAGCAGACTTGAATCCGGCTTCAATTCCGCATGTATACGTACTAAATGTGTTTTACGATAAGCACATACAGTTCTCACAATTGGACGATTGTTTTCATTGTAATGCGCTACAATTTCAGCGCATTCTTTCGGTAAATGCAAATGAATACAGTACATGCAGTAAATGAAAATGAGTACTGAAATAACATAAAATTTCTTGAAAAGCATTTTATTGGCCTAAAAACAAAACGTTTGCAACCATAACTCAATTGCTTTTGAAATTAGTTAACAATTTTTTTAACTTTGATAAATTTTACTTCATAAATCGAAAACTCCCAATTCATCAAATCTGTTTAGCGCATACTCCATAAATTTAATCATTTTTTCCGAGGAGAACATTATATCTTTCATTTCCTTTGCCTTTGCTGGATCTCCCATTGTTTCAACACTATTATCCTTAGATGCCTCCGCGTCCATTGATATAAGAGGAAGAACACCCTCAAATGAAAAGAATCCATAGAGTTCCGCATCTCTTACTTCGTTCTTGACTTGATCCCATGTTGGAATGGGAGAGTATTGACCTTCTTCCAGGGTAGACTTAAGTGTATGATAGTAATATTTTAGCAGTTCGTATCGTTTTGTCTTTAAAACATCTAGTTGAATACTTGTGTTGAGGAAATACTGTAGATCAATACCTAGGGTGCTGTAGAAGCTTATTTGTAGGTCGACCTGCGAGAAAAGAATTTAAATAGGGAAAATTGAATTTATTTTAAATCTTACAAATAACACATCTGTTGGCTTGTCGTTTTCATACTTGAACATAAAATTATTGACCCACAAATCGCCATGGTTTAAGACTTTAATAGATGTCCCCTTGGGCTTCATAAATGTTAAACAAATGCTATCGAAATTTTCTATAATATTTTTTAGTTTCTTGGCTATTTCTTCATAGTTAGGCCATTTTTCAAGAACAGTAACCATGTGTTCTAAATTGTCAAGAAATTCCGCTCGAAAAATTTTGGATTTTACCGATATTTCATTAAACATTCCATAATCAAATGGATTCATACTATCAGGATCGTTTTTAGCTAAGATCATTGATCCAGCGTGCATTTGAGCGATTTTTCTTAGTACTAATCTGGCATGATCTTCATCTAATCCTTTTGTTCTGTTTGCTACCTTATATCCAATGGCAGTTAGGTCCTGTAAGACAGCAGCTTCATCTGATTCTGAAGAGGCATAGAAAAATCTTGAATGGAAATTTTTAATTATTGAAACGAGTCGATCTTGGTTCAAAATTTCTTACTTTGGAGCAAGTGTTACTTTGTTGTGTAAAATATTCTCAATGGCGGGAATTGCTTTTTGATACATGTCCATTTCCTTTCGAAATAGTTTTTGGTCTTTTGAGAATGTATAGTCCTCACCGGTGTGTAATAATTTTACTACTAAAGCTGCCTTTTCGGTGGTTTGTGATGATGGTTTTTTGTATAAAACTAATACTTTAAGAATTTCACTTGTGTAATTGTTTCCTCCACCGCCAACTCTGTCGATTTTTACGTCTTCTATTTTGATATTGGAGATTTTCAATCCTTGCTCCATGGCGGCTTTGAAGAAGTCATTGTTGAGAAATTCGGGAAGGGACTTTTGGTTGGTCATGATGCTCGATGGTAATATCTTTTAAAAATAATAAAGAATAGTTAAAATGGAGAATTTTTATTGAAGAGATAAAAGATAATAAATTAATAAATTGTATAAAAGCCAAATTGTTAATAAAAACCGCCTGTGGTTCTCAATGTTATTTAAAACTTATATAAGATATTTATCAAGAAAAGATTGCATGTACTTTTGTTCATGAATTGAAGAATTATTTACCCGTAATTTTTTAAATATATTTTAACAACATTTATAAAAACGAAGTTGATTAGAAAAACCGCTTTCTTCTTACTTAAAAAATAAGACAATTTGCTCCACTTTAAATTACACAATAATATATTTCACAATATTACACCTAACACGTTTTCGTTCAATCACACAGATTAAACAATTTCTAAAGTTATCTAATAAAATAAATTTGTACTTGTGGGGCAGAAACTGAAGATAATAAATATTTGTCAGTTAATTACATTTTCGGTGAATGTACTGACGGTCTAACCGGTTCAAAACTCGAATTTGTACTGCTTTTGGGAGTTTAATAAGCGTGTTATCATTTTAGAGATTAAATCCCTAGTCTTTCTCTGTTGTTGTTAGATTGGCTAGATATCATAGTTCATTCTAGCGAAAGCTTGACTGAAGCTTTCGAGCTGAGTTTTGGTTGTATAGTTCGATTAAAGCCGGCTTTTATGTTGTCTAACTTAACAAAGGATATTTGATCAATGTCTTATTACCATAGATTGGTGTAGCTCATTACGGGATAGTAGTGATGAGCAAGACTCATCTTGTAGTGGTCTTGCATACTTGCCTGTTTTTGCACAATTAGCAAGACCAAGGCAAAACCAAGACAAGACTGCAAGATCAAGATAGCAAGACTTTTTGGTCATCACTAAGTGCTAAAAGTCTTGCAGTGATGAGCGATAAGTCTGCAAAAAGTTTTGCAGTCTTATTCTTGCAAAATTTCTTGTAGGCTTAGCACATTTAGCAAGACCAAGACAAGACAAGACTTTTTGCTCATCAATGAAAGACTTTTCGCACTTAGTGATGACTAAAAAGTCTTGATACCTTGATCTTGCAGTCTTGTCTTGTCCTGTTTGCTTTGGTCTTGCTAAATGTGCAAAAACAGGCAAGAGTGCAAGACTAGTTTCACCACTACGGGATAGAGGTAGAAGGTTGTGAACAGGTTATATTATTTTTTAACTAAGCAAGTATAATACTGCGATCAAAAAGAGTAAGAATTTTCCCATTTAAAACGCGCTGGCTTATCAAAATGAGTTTTTTTTAACTTGGCAGTTTATAGTGAAGTTATTGTAATCAGCGTAATTTTCAAGCTATTTTCATTTTTCAAGGTCCCAATAGCATTTTAAGCATAAATTTGAGAAGAAGTATGTGTGTAAAGGCCCAACTATGCATGTCAAAACGCCAAAAAATATCGAAAGTCAGCATTATGTCAATCAAAACTTAGATATTACCGCCTATGCATAACATAAGCGACATAAAGTTTATGTAAAATCTGCTCTGTGAAAGGGAAAATTAATTTTGATTTATATATATAGATATTTTTATTTCTCCATACTTGCACAAAAATCGCTTGCTCTAATAAACAGCAATAAACATAACCTTGCTTTTCCTAATGTTGTCATGTCACGTTCGACCCAAGTCGCATTCATTATGTTTAACGAATGTTTAACGAAAGCTTTTATGCCGTGTTATGTCAACCGTAGCCACTTTCATAACAAGTTCTGGTTCCGAACTTGACATATGCACTTGGCATCAGGCCCGTACGCAAGGGGGGGTTACTGGGGGTTAAACCCCCCCCATGATTCCAATAATAATAGGAAAAATTATAATTAATAAATATATCAACTTATTAAACAATTAAAAAAATATTCCGAATAACGATGTATAATATATGGTGGATTCTTTTCAAACGGGATAGCAAAAAAATAAATATCTCTCAAACTTTGGGAATATGTTCGTGAACTCGATGTGATATACCAAAAATTTCGGAGTTACAACTGTTATTGAAAAAAACGCGATTTTTCAAAAATCACGTATTTCTCATTTATTTATAGCTCTCGACAAACTCTGAGTTTCGGGATGGCCATATAGATTTTTGTAGGAAATTTTCCGTCTTTTCAGATGAAACTACGCAAAAAACAATTGGACGCATTTTTGGCCAATTTTTTGGCCTTTTTTGGCCAAAATTTGAAAAAAAGGAATTTTTAAATTTTTTTTTCATGTCACCAATCGATTTTCTGACTCAAAAACTAAGCGCCACCAAGTTTTCAGAGTAGTTCCCTTCTTTTCGGTAAAAAAATTGTAAAAATGCCCTAAATCAAAGTCTAAAGTCTTGCGCACACCACGAGACCATGATTTTTTGAGAAAAACAAGACATTTTGTGATATTCGAAAAATGGTCAAAAATTATTATTTATGTTTCTTCACAATTTTCAATAAAAAAATTGCGATAAAAATATACCTATAGGTAATTATTTTTATAGTGAAATAACATAAAATATAATATAAGTACATAGTCCTATTACATGAGAAAAAATTTTTTTTACCCAATATGTGTACAAAATATGTTTTGTGAAACCCCCCCCCCCCATGGTTTCATCCTGCGTACGCTACTGCTTGGCATATGCGCCTATGCCATGCATAGTTGGGCCCTAAGTGTGCGTACGTACGCGGTCGTTTTTTTTCTGTACAATATCGTGCGAAGCAAAAATTATATTGACTTTGCTGAGCAAAGCATATAAACGAAAGTATGCTCTGAACAAAAAAAAATTCATAACATTCGGTCAAGCTGTTTAAATAAAAAGACATCGGCTAAAGCTTAATTTACATATCCGACGTTTTTCTGCCGCGCCGCTCTTTTTTAAGATTTCAGCCAATCAGAAACAATTTCGGTCACGTCATATTGTTTTTGATTGGTTGAAATCTTAAAAAAGAGCGGCGCGGCAAAAAAACGTCGGATATGTAAATTAAGCTTAAGGGTCACAAGCACCTTAAATTGATTAGTTTTGCTAATATCAAATTAACTCGTTGAAATGAAACCCGTTCTAAATGAAGTTACCTTTTCTGGATTCAGCAGAGCGATAGCATCCCAACAACACATCAGTTGTCAAAATCCGAGCACTTTTTAAAAAACGTACAAAAATTATGTTACCTTTTACAAACATCACGAATTTTTTAACCCTTAGACCTGTTTAACTCAGGATGAGAGTAATGGATTGTAAAGGGTTGGATTGTTGAAGACCGCAAAACTTCAACGATTTAGGTAGCGGTTTGAAAGGGAAAAGAATGTACCGATGGTTTTAGTACTTTATTAAATACTGATTCTTAACTTAAATTCTATTCGACTTATATACTACTTGATGACATACTTAGGAGTTGGTGCACTTTACAATTTCCCAATAATCCAGGTGGGTCACTGAATTATTGCAAGAACTTTTCGCTGACATGCGGAAGTGACACCTTAATTATTAATGACTTTATTATTGAACCGATTTAATGACTGATTGCGAGATCGTCTGTTACTAGGCATGTTTTTAAACTTTTTGGGCGGAGAATTGTTTTTCACGTCCTACAGTTTCTGGAAATTGAAGTTTATTCCGGAATTTCCATTATTTACTGAAAAATTAGGCCTTTTCGGACAAGTCTGACAAGTCTTTACATTGATTAGTTTTGCTAATATCTTCTGAAATCGTTCGAATGCAGTCATTTGCTTCTCAGTTTATCAGCGGCACTTCGACACGCTTAGGACGAATTTGACCACGCGCTCTAGTGTAGCGAACGAAGTACGAAGGAAAGATTCCATCGCTAAAGTTCGGGAAAAACCAATTCTCTAGAAAAATCTTATGTATTTGCCATCATTATCGTTATTTGAACTAGTTTCTCTCAGGATTACTTTGGGAGCAGTTCTGGTACTAGTCAATTTCTCACTAGTACTAAAACTGTTATTATTTTCGAAGTAGTCAGATTATTAATCTTACATTATTTAATTTTACAAAATTTTTGCTATTGGGTATAGGAGTTGAGTTAGTTTGAAGAACCAGATGAATGGATTTGGCGTGATTTCTTCATACAATTTGGTGTTATTATTGTTTAGTTATTATTAAAATATCCATTCAATAATATTCAACATACTTTATACTGGGCAATTGATTGTGTGGACCGAAAGGGTCAAACTCACAACCCAAAACTAGTTTCCAAGTTATGATTTGAACAAAGCACGAACGAACGAAACGTGAAAAATCTAAAAAATGTAATCTATGCCATATTTCGAAACATGAATGAAAACTCCTTTTTAAGTAGATATAAATTATTTATAATATAGTTGCTGTATGTTCCCATATATATTAAAATAGTAAAAACATGAACACGTTTCTATACCCACTTTACAACTTCCTACCCAGTAATCAAAACTACACGGATTATGGTAATATGGGCTCTAAAATGACATAATCACTGCTAGACAAAGTGATAGTGAATTAAAAAATATATCCTAAGATTTTACACTAAACTGATAATCTAGCCCATCTAACAACAATAACAGAGTATGACCAAATAATTTATCTCTGGAATGATAACACCCATACTAAAATCCAAAACCGAGTGGGAGTATAAATTTGAGTGTTAAAGGAGTTAGATGGTTAGTACATCAGAATCACTCAAGAGGTTAATTAAAACTGACATATTTTATCATATTCATTCTCTGCCGCATAAATAGAAGTTTATTTTAGATAATTTAGATAATTTTAAAATAAAAGTTCGGTGTATTTGATTAAACCAAAACGTGTTAAGAGATAATATTTTTGCGATTGCGGTTCAGACTGATTTTTTATTATTTTTAAGTAAGAAGATAAGAGGTTTTTTTTAATCAAGTTTGTTTCTCGTGTTTCTTCAGTAGTCATTACTATTTTGTATAAAGACTCTTAAAAAGAATGTAAGATTTTTAGATAGAATATCTTAAATCAGTTTTTCATAACATTGAAAATAACATTTGCTATCATGCAATTTATTAATTTATTATTTTCAATGTTTTCTTTTCTTGTAATAAAAATTCCCTGTTCAACTGTCCTTTATTAATTTTAAAAGCTATTAACAACAACATGGTCAACCAAAAGGCACTACCCGAATTTCTCAACAATGACTTCTTTAAAGCAGCCGTGGAGCAAGGATTGAAAATCTCCAATATCAAAATAGAAGATGTAAAAATCGACAGAGTTGGCGGTGGAGGGGACAATTACACAAGTGAAATTCTTAAAGTGTTAGTTTTATACAAACAACCATCATCACAGACCACAGAAAAGGTAGCTTTAGTAGTAAAATTACTACACACCGGTGAGGACTATACATTTTCGAAAGACTTAAAACTATTTCGAAAAGAGATGAACATGTATCAAAAGGCTTTTCCCGCCATTGAAAACATTTTAAATAACAAAGAAACACTCGCTCCAAAGTAAGAAATTTCCAACTAAAGTTTGACCGTTTTTTATTAATTAAAAAATTTTCATTCAAGGTTTTTCTATGCCTCTTCAGAACCAGATGAAGTTGCAGTCCTTCAGGACTTAACTGTCCTTGGATATAAGGTAGCAAACAGAACAAAAGGACTAGATGAAGATCATGCCAGATTAGTACTAAGAAAAATCGCTAAAATGCATGCTGGATCAATGATCTTGGCTAAAAACGATCCTGATAGCATGAATCATTTTGATTATGGAATGTTAAATAAAATATCACTAAAGTCGAAACTTTTTAGAAGTGTATTTATTGGCAATTTAGAACATATGGTTACTGTTCTTGAAAAATGGCCTGACTATGAAGAAATAGCCAAGAAACTAAAATATATTGCAGAAAATTTCGATAGTATATGTTTAAAATTTATGAAGCCCAGGGAGACTACTATTAAAGTCTTAAACCATGGCGATTTATGGGTCAATAACTTAATGTTCAAGTATGAAAACGACAAGCCAACGGATGTGTTATTTGTATGATTTTAAATAAATTTTATTCTTCCCTATTACAATTATTTTTTCCTAGGTCGACCTACAAATGATCTTCTACAGCACCCTAGGTATTGATCTGCAGTATTTCCTTAACACAAGTGTTCAGCTAGATGTTTTAAAGACAAAACGATACGAACTACTAAAATACTACTATCATACACTTAAGTCCACCCTGGAAGAAGGTCAATACTCTCCCATTCCAACATGGGATCAAGTCAAGAACGAAGTAAGAGATGCGGAACTGTATGGGTTCCTATCATTTGAGGGTGTTCTTCCTCTTATATCAATGGATGCGGAAGCATCTAAGGATAATAGTGCTGAAACGTTGGGAGATCCAGTAAAGCGAAAGGAGAAAATGGATATAATGTTCTCCTCGGAAAAAATGATTAAATTTATGGAGTATGCGCTCAACCGATTTGATGAATTAGGAGTTTTCGATTTAAGAAGTAAAATTTATCAAAGTTAAAAAAACTTGTTGAATTATTTCAAAAGCAACTAAGTTATCATTGCAAAAGTTTTTTTTATAGGCAAATTAGGGGTCAACCACAAATTACGTGTGGCGTTTGGGGGGGGGGTCGAGCCGAATCTCACCAAACCTTACGTGGGGGAGTGAGGGGGTCTCGGAAAATATCACGTAATTTTTTTCCTGCAAGAAACAGTGTAAAATTACGAGAAAACTGGGTTAAATTAATAGTAAAGCGATAAAGCGGTAAGACTTATGGGGTGCGACAGCGAGGGAGACCCAACCTCCGCTGGAATGATGGCGTAGACCAGGACGCTCAGAGCATAGGGATGCCAAATTGGATGACATCGGCTCAGAATCGGGACCGGTGGAGAGAACAGTTGCGAGAGGCCAGGACCGGATCCCGGTTGTAGAGCCGTTAAAGAAGAAGAAGAAAGCGATAAAGCGGAAATAATTAGGTGCAGGCTAAAAATTGGCAGAGAGCTTACTTTTAGGGTTCTTAACCCTTTAATCGGCAAGACCGTCTATGGAAGGTCTTCACCCTGACCCAATTATTTTCTAAATCAAAGTTTTTTCCCACTCAGATCGACAAAGGCGTTTTTCGTATTAAATGTACGATTAAAACGGTGGCGGTTTTAACGTGGTAACTTGATTCGTTTGATAATTACAGTTATTTAAGTGTAAGATTTTTGGTGAACACACTGTAAAAGGTGTAACACACTGAAGTGTGTTTTTTAACACACCAAATTTGTTGTTTAACGGATCAAAGTGTGTTATTCAACACACCTAATTGTGTGAATTGTGAAAAAGTGTGTTGTTTTAACACACTATATCTTGAAATTGACACGCTCTTCTGTGTTAAAATTATAACACACTTTTTGGTGTGTTAAAAATAAGTCGTGAATTATGACCTGAAATCTAAACAACACACTGAAATGTGTTGAAACAACACGCTTAACATTTATTAACACACTTTTGAAGTAACAACACACTTTTGAACTATGAAAATACAACACACTTTTTGGTGTGTAGAATAATTTTAGTAAAAAAGAAAATTTATGATATAGTTGGGAAGTTGGATTTTTTCTTTTTTTTTCTATACATATCTTAAGATAAAGCGAAAAAAATTTCTGCAAAACCGGGCCGAGCAATAAAATAAAATAATTTTTAATTTTCAATGTTTAATTGAAATTTTTTATTTTTTTCAAATTCCTAAAATGGGCATTTTAAATAAAGTAACGAAGTATTGCGTATGCTCACAAAAAAGTACATAAAAAAACTAAAATTAAAAAAAAATTTACCCTACAATGATTTGGCATAAAATGACGGCAATTTTAATGTTTTTCGAAAAGTGCCAATTGTTCCCGTACAAAACTATTTTTTTTGAAATTTCAACCACGTATTCATAGCATCAAAATACACATTTTCTCCGAATATTTTCCCGTTATTTATTGCATTTTTAGTAAAAAAAAAATTCATACATTTTGGTTTTTTGCGGTCAGGATTCATTTTTAAAGTATTTATACTGCATGAGCTTGATAGTCTATTCATTCTCGAGTATTTTTCAATTTTTTTTTATTTTTCTACGACCAACAGAACTGGGAAAATTAAAAGAATAGTGTAGCAACGCACTCAAAATGCATCAAAAATCCACATTTATGCAATTTTCTCGTGCAGCATAGGCCCGATTTTGCAGATATTTTATTTTTCGCTTCATCTTAACATAATGTAAAGAAAAAGAAAAATAAAATATCTAACTTCCCAACTACATCACTATCATATGAGAATTTCCCTCTACTATTAAGATAGGTTTGTTTGATGAGGAGATGAAAACAGAAATGAATAAATACTATAATTGGATAATTATGAAAACTCTTATAATTGTTTTTATTGTAACTTATTATACTTTTTAACCATAAAATTCAATCCGCTTGTGATACACTAATGGAACATTATGTTTTACTCATACCTTTAAATAAAGTCAAATCATGTAGAAAAATCAAATCGCAAATTTCAATTACAGACTTATTCAGATTGTGAACGATAGTTTTTGTTTAAAGTAGATTTACACTGCGGATTTCTAACGCTATAATTAAGAGAAATGTCAAGCAAAAAGTTCTTCTTATTTTTCGATGAATTGTAGATTTTTTACGAAAAAAGTTGTTGACCGGTTTCAATTGTCCAAAACTCATTTTTAAGCGCTATTACATACGACTTTATGTTGCCCGCAAAAGAAATTCGCACCCTTAACGTGAAAAAGCTAGTTTTCGCTACTATTATTTTTTCGCACCTCTCCGGAGCGAATTTTTATAAAACATATTCAACTTCTACTATTTTTCTCTTAATTATAGTGTTAAAAACTCGCACGCTAAATTAATTTTAACATATGAATACTTTCCCGCTGGACTTAACATAGTTCCTGAAGATAAAGTGGAAATTGAAATAAAAAGTAAATGATGATTACGATACTTTTGCGTCCCATTTCGTAAGGAACCGAATTTATCCGGCAGCATCCTCAAATTTGCTTTAATATATGGAACATGAAATGTTAGGTCAAATAAATCAACATTTTTTCAGACTCTGATAATCTCAGAAAAATCACATTACGAAAAAATTAAATTAGTTTTTAGTTATCTCAGTTTTAGTTAAATTTTATTTAGTTGTCTTACATTTTCTTAAAATCAAATTTTGAGCTTTAAGAAATTGTACACACTGCAAATCTCAGATTTTTGAAGTGTGTTATTTTAACACGCTTTAGTGTGTTATTGTGACGTCACCCATTTCATTTATGTATATTGTAGTCACTATTTACACGCTTTAAAGTGACTACAATGTTAATCAAATGGGTGACGTCACAATAACACACTGAAGCGTGTTAAAATAACACACTTCCAAAAGCTTAGATTTGCAGTGAGAAAAAGCAAAACTAGCAATTATTATAATGACCATAAATCGTGCCATTAGCATACTCAATAGGGCGGTTCTCGTTCGATTATGGAAGATAAGCAGCATTGGACGTGGTTAGTTCTTAGTCCGGGGACCACTTGGAAAAACGACACTCGGCGAACAAAAATAAAATCTTATCGAACCCTTCAAATGTTACATGAATGGATTTGCCATGAATTCTATTTTAAAAAGCTTTTTTCTACTGCGTTGTTTCAACACACTTAGGTGTGTTGTTTAACACACTTTACGGAAACAACACACTTTAAAGTGGATTAAAAATGACTACAAGAAAACAACACACTTAGGTGTGTTATTTCAACACACTTTACATTTGCAGTGCAGACACGTAAATTATTAGCGATTTTTTTATATATATTCTGAATTAAAAAAAAAGTACTTTCCAGTAACTCAATCGTGTTCGGAATTTTTTTGGTAAGTTGTTGTAATGTATATTTTAATAATTTGTTATTAGTTTTATGTAATAAATAAAAAATTGTGAACAAATTTTGCATTTCGGGAAGATCTTCTGAAGACGGTCTTGCCGGACTAAGGAAAAAAAATTCCACCAACGTAATTGAATGAAATTGTATCTTTGAGTTATTTTACCTCTCTTTTGCTCTTTTATTTACCTGAAACAAACGTTTTTATTGTTTAACAAAGGTGTTTTCAATATGGAAGAAGAAGTAGAAAAACGTCGACGCCACGGAGAATCAAAAAAATTCAATCTTTCTTCCATGACTGATGAGGAAATTGAATTGAATTGAGTGGTAGCAGAATCAACTCCAGAGCCACATGTTAATGTAGCAACAACAAGCAATATACCAGCAGTAGCTACCACAACGTCTTTCAAACAACCGAAAAGACCTAGATCACCATTACCAACTAGAGAAGAGACAGGACCACAAGTAGTACTATCAGCAGGTGGCTTTACTGGAGGAGGTTATTATTTAAAAATTAATTTTAAAAGAATCAGTATTTATTGTTCTATTTTTATTTCTGTCAGCCCTGCAGAATATCAAGAAAGATTCGACTGAATTCAAGAACATTTTATGGCGTCAAAAGTCAATGCAGTTGCATGTGAACGAAGTTGCATTTCGCGGAAAAACTGATTTGCCCCCTGAAGTGAAAGTCCTACAAACCCCATTGGATTTTTTTTCTTATTTTTTTACTAATGAATTAGTCGAAAATCTAGTTCTGGAAACGAATCGAGCTGCACGTGTAGAAAACATTAGCACACAATTTAACGTTGATGCCTTGCAGATTCGTCGTTACATTGGGATTCTGATATTTATGTCAATTTTCCGTTACCCAAACATGGAGTCACACTGGGGTGAATTTGGATTTCGTCATATACCAGAGTGCATGGCATTGAAAAAATTTGAAGGGATAAAGAAACATTTATCCTTTAACGATGAATCGAAACGTGTAGTAAAAGGTCAACCAGGGTATGATTCCATATTTAGAATCAGGAAGGTTGCGGAACACTTGATTCAACGCTTTGATTCAATTCCAAAAAATAGTAGATTATGTGTAGACGAACAGATGTGTTCAACTAAAATGCGTCATCATTTACGTCAGTATTTACCGGACAAACCACATCCATGGGGAGTACAGTTTTTTGTTTTGTGTGACAGCAATGGTTACTCCTACCGATTTGGAATATACACTGGAGCTCAGAATGATGACATTATTTTGCCTGGTACACCAAACATAGGATTAACAGGAAATGTTGTAATCAGGTTGTCACAAACGGTTCCCCATTTTGTCAATCATATCATCTACTTTGACAACTTTTATACATCCCTCCCACTTCTAGTTTACTTGAGAGCTCGTGGTATTTTTTCTCTTGGCACCGTCATATCCAATCGAATTCCAAACTGCAAATTGCCAACAGAAAAAGATAGAGATTTGAAAAACCAAGTACGAGGTTACTCAGTGGAATTCGTTGGTTCAGCGTACGGTATCGATATCAGTACAGTTTTGTGGAAAGATACAAAAAATGTGAGTTGTGTTCAACATATGTTGGTACGAAACCTTTTCTAAAAACCAATGCCGTCCGTCAAGCATCAAAAATCCCTCGCTATAACCGAAAAACCAAAAAATATATTGAAGTTGAATGTCCACAAATCATTCGTGAATATAACTCTCACATGGGAGGAGTTGATTTGATGGATTCATATATGGGTCGTAATGGACTTCATATAAAAACAATGGATATGGCAACTAGGATTTTTTACCATCTTCTGGATATGGCCATAACTAACGCTTTCGTTCTCTATCGAAGAGTGAATTCTGAAAAAAATCGTGATATTTCTGAGATTGACAAAAAGGTAAAAGACATGTCGATGTGTCAATTTCGTTTGAATATCGCGAAAGAACTCTGTGTTTCTGCTGAAAAAAGACCCGTTGGTCGTCCATCATTCCTACCACAGCCATCTACTAGCGGTAGTAATATTGGTAAAAGAGCAGTTCATCCGGTGGAGAGTGTAAGGTACGATGAGATGAACCATTTTCCTGAATGGGGGTAAAAAAGTCGTACAAATTATGTAAAAAGTCAGATACGCACACGTTTTGTACCAAATGTAACGTTCACTTATGTTTTTCAAAAGCCAAAAACTGCTTTAAACAGTACCACGTGAATAAGTGATTCATTATTTATCATTACTTACTTGTTTACCTGAATGAGTTCAGTATTTTATTTGAATAAATTTTGTTTTTTTCTTACTACAAATATGTTTAATTTTTTTCCTTACCCCGGAAAGACCGTCTGCAGACCACCTTTTGCACCTGGTGGCTAAACCAAAAAAAATATCGGCAAACGGACTTTGGATTCGTGTTTCTCGTACCAAAATTATCCTAAAACCAAAATTCTCATAATAGAAAACATGCTATTTCTATCTTGCCGATTAAAGGGTTAATAAGCGGTTGTAAAGTCTACCGATTTTCTACCCCGGGAAGCCCATTTTTTAGGGGTTTTAGCCTTCATAATGGGTATTTTCGATTTTGCTGCAATTTTTTTGCAATATTTCTTAATATCATGTTGTTTTCTTCAATTTTAAGTACAATACCCGAGTAAAAATAATTATATAGAAAGATATATAATTGGATATATTTATATATAAATTAATTATATATAATTATATATGAAATTTGGCCCGATATAATTATATAGAAATATATATTTTTTTATATAATAAGGAAAATCATATACAATTGTATAGAATTGTATATATGCAATTATATCTTTTATTTCGCCGATTTTCTCAGACATGGAATGCTTTTTATCGTGGTAGGGCCAGTTATTTTTAAGAGCGTGATCCTGGCTAAACTCTAAAACAGATATAATGAGATATTTTTGACAGCATACCTATAATAACTTTTTTCCCATCATTTTTCAGCCACACACCATTTTCTTGAGGTCTTTCTCCACCTTTGATTGAGCTTTCGGAGTGCGACTGGAGAATGTGCATTTTAATAATAATAATAGCAATTTTATTTCGATACAGTACACAAGATATACATCTTTTGGAGTACATAGTTAAAGGGGGAAAAAAAACATAATAGAATAAAAAAAAAACATAAGATTAAAAATTAGAATTAAAAATTAAATTAAAATTAAAATTAGAGTTAAAATTAAAAATAAAATCAAAACTAAAATTAAAGTAAAGATGAAAATTGAAAGTAAAATTAAAATTAAGATTGAAGTGGGAAGTAAGAGAAATAGTGAGAGCTAGTGAGAAGAAGAAGATAGAAAAAGAAATGCATGTTTTCTGAATATTGTGGCTGTGCTCATTCTCTGTATATGGTTTGGAAGATTATTCCAGATTCTGAGGGTATACACAAAGAAGGAACGACTACCAATTAGGGAAGTATGAGACGGAATCAGGAATTTAATGGATCTCAAGGATTGCAAAGGAAAGAGGAAATCAGAAAGGTAGGAAGGGCTTTTAGAATAAAAAACCTTATGTAAGAGAAGTAAAGCCATGAGATCGAGGAATTGAAAAAGGTCACAACCCAGTAAAGAATTTTGGACACCCGACACATGTTCAGATCTTCTCATATAAAAAATGAACCTAAGGCAATCATTAAATGCTACTTTAAGACCCTGACGGCAGGAAGAATCAAAAGAAATATATACCAGCGACCCGTAAAGGAAATGAGGGACAACAAGAGATTTGATAAGTTTGGCTCAAATAGGTGAGGATAACAGACTGCCATGTAGCCACAGTTTGCGAAGTGTGCCATAAATCTTAGAGAGAAGAAATGAGACATGATTACAGCAGGTGAGTTTGGAATTTACAACAATACCTAGGTTTTTGGCACAATCAACGATTGGAATAGCAACATTGTTAAGTAAAAGAGCTGGAAAACTATTCGGAGACAACGAGCGACGACTAAGGAAAAGTGCTTGCGATTTAATTGGATTTAATTTAAGGAAATTACTAGAACTCCATTCATTTATTCGAGACATGGTGCTGTTGAGTTCAGATACACAGAATTCAATCTGATTAGGTGGACAAGAGATATATATAGCTGGAGATCATCCGCATATAGATGAAAAGAGCAGCGACGGATAACAGAGGGAAGATCATTAATATATAGGGAGAAAAGTAAAGGCCCAAGAACCGAACCTTGAGGCACATCTGCAGGCACACTTAGGAAAGAAGAAGTAACATTATTATGCCGAACACACTGAGCTCTATTAGAGAGAAGAGAAGATGTGATTTGTGTGATTTTCCCGAAAATCTCCATCTACCAATTGATAATATTTATTTCATCAAAATTATTGTAAGGCATTATATATTATTTTATATCGCTATATATGATCAGATATAATTGCACAAATTCATTTGTAGACTTTATATACAGTTTCATATAATGATATAGAGTTATATATCATCCCATGTTGAACTGTAAATGATACAATAAATAATTCTATATTATTATATATTATTATATACAATTATATAAAGTCGCCTAAAACTGTTGAAATATTTTATATAAGATTTTATATAATTTGATATAAATATATATGATTATATATTTTTCTATATAATTATTTTTACTCGGGTATCTGTAAATGAGAAAATCTTTAAAATGGTCATTCACGAAAATCTTGGTGCAGTCTCAGATGAACATGGTGAAAGGTTTTATCAATACATATTGCACATAGAGAAGGATTCATTAATCCATAAAAAGTATACGTGATACTATTACTATATTTCCACTCAATAGCAATTGGGTGTACAAATTTAGCCACTGTTGTTCACTGTTTCAAATACCATCCAAATCGAACATCCAAAAAAAGTAATGAAAATATTAGTATCTTCAAAAACTCATCATTGCCGCATCACTGCAGAATTCAGCAATTGGAAGTCGGATGAGTTTATGAAGTTACCCTATTTTAAATATCTGGGAATGAAGAGAGTATGGCGTCATGAAAAATTCTTATTATTTTATACAATGACTTGGGAAAAATTGGGAATGTAACGTATGCATTGACTTATACGCTGGAACAAAAAAAAGGCCCAGAAGCCCAATTGAAAAACCTGGAACCTAATGACCTCCTAAGTATCGCAAGTGCATAATGTACCTAATCCTACTGCACTCATAGAGATTATATTAGGAATCGGCTCTTTTCACATCAGTCAGATCAGAACACATGCTATCTGCGGTGCATTGTCACTATACAAAAAAAAGACATTTGCACCAGGCGACATAATTAGTCATCTAAGCATCTTACAGGATTCGAATTTTGAATCGACGACCATCTGCTCCGACATACTAGAGGCCAAAACAGATTTTGAAAACCTTTTGTTATGAATATGGAGAGCTGTGAAGAATGGAAGTCTAACATATTCGCACTTCTTGAATCTATATCCTGGTGTAGAGGTGGCTCAAACGCCGATTTGAGAAGCTGGCTGTGACTTCAGACTCCGCCTTTTTAAGGCCTGGGTCATTCAGTCACAGGTTTTTTACGCTAAGGTTAAATCTATAGAAGAATGCTCCGAAGTTTGTATATCTCCATTTTTACACTAATATTGTGAATGACTAAGCATTATATTATTATTAAGGAATGAGGGGGCAACCCATATGGTGAACACTGCGGCCAAGTTAGGCCTATTGTGTACGTACCCCACTAACGGAACAGACTATCAGCCTTCCGGACGAAGGCAAGAAGGTCTTTAATTGAAGAAGAGCGGACTTGAGCGGGGCTCATAAACTCTCTGATAAACGTTCTTCTTCTAAGCTAATGTAAAATTCTAATTGTAATGTAAAATTCTAATTTTTTTTTAAATTCCATATGCTCTACAAATACACGAGTTGAGCTCAAACTATAATTGAAATTTTTCTGTTCTCTTGTTAAAACCCATTATCCCTGATTGATTTCCAAAGGATAGGCAGAATCACCTGCTAAATGGTAATCCACAGGTATTGTATTTTATATTGAGTTCACGCCGAGTTGGTGCTGGGATGATTTTGTGATACTGCCAAAAATGCCTCACGTAATTTATGGACGACCCCTTAGTCCGGGGAAATTAGCAAAACAACGCACGAAAGGAGACAAAATTCCAAAATTGGCCACAGCTTCCTTGGGACCTTTTAATTTTTTTGATCAGTCAATACAAAACATTATTGCCTACAAAATACCCCTCTTGAATTTTTTTCGAAAACCTTGACCTTTCCGAATTATTCAAATTAGTTTTTGGCAGAAAAGTGATTTTTGGAAACTTTGACCTTGAATAACTTCGAAAGGGTTAGGTTTTCGCAAAAATGACAAGAGGGCTTTTTTAGGCAATAACCAGTTTTTGAGTGATTTTTTTGCCAAAAAGTAATATCTTTGGCGGCTATGTTGTTTTTTTTCTGATTCCGAAACTGTTTTCTTAAAAAGTCCCAAGGAAGCTGTGGTCCAATTTTCAGCCATTTTTGAATTTTGTCTCCTTAAAATGCTAATTTCCCCGGACTAAATATGTTTAATGCTTTTTAAGAAATTACAAATTACACAGGCACACAAAATAAAAAAAATGTCAAGACCCAGAGGGTACATCCCCCTACCCCCCTTTCTTGGGGTCGCTGAAACCGAATATGACCATAAAAAATTTTTTTAACTAGCCATTTCCCCGCAACCACCCCCATACACCCCCTTCTGGTAGTCGAAATGTCAATTCTCATACAAAGTCGAGTAGGGTGTGTATTCCTATGTTTTCTGGGCCTCTAAGAGCGAGGAAGACTACCAAAAATGAATTAGACCCCCTCTTTAGCCCCTAGAGTCACTTTACCACCGCCATACACCCCTTTGTGGGGGTTGAAATGTCAATTCTCATACAAAGTCGAGTAGGGTATGTATTCCTATGTTTTTTGGGCCTCTATGAACGAAGAAGACTACCAAAAATGAATTAGACCCCTCGTTACCCCCTACCCCCCTTTCTCATACAAAATCGAGTAGGGTGTGCATTCCTATGTTTTTTGGGCCTCGAAGAACGAAGAAGACTACTAAAAATGAATTAGACCAACTCGTTAGCCCCTAATGTCACTAAGTGACGCTAGGGGCAAACGAGAGGGTCTAATTCATTTTTGGTAGTCTTCTTCGTTCACAGAGGCCCAAAAAACATAGGAATACATGCCCTACTCGACTTTGTATAAGAATTGAAATTTCAACCCCTATAAAAGGGGTGTATGGTAAAGTGACATTAGGGGCTAACGAGTTGGTCTAATTCATTTTTGGTAGTCTTCTTCGTTCTTAGAGGCCCAAAAAACATAGGAATACACACCCTACTCGATTTTGTATGAGAAAGGGGGTAGGGGGTAACGAGGGGGTCTAATTCATTTTTGGTAGTCTTCTTCGTTCACCGAGGCCCAAAAAACATAGGAATACATACCCTACTCGACTTTGTATGAGAATTGACATTTCAACCCCCACAAAGGGGTGTATGGCGGTGGTAAAGTGACTCTAGGGGCTAAAGAGGGGGTCTAATTCATTTTTGGTAGTCTTCCTCGCTCTTAGAGGCCCAGAAAACATAGGAATACACACCCTACTCGATTTTGTATGAGAAAGGGGGGTAGGGGGTAACGAGGGGTCTAATTCATTTTTGGTAGTCTTCTTCGTTCATAGAGGCCCAAAAAACATAGGAATACATACCCTACTCGACTTTGTATGAGAATTGACATTTCAACCCCCACAAAGGGGTGTATGGCGGTGGTAAAGTGACTCTAGGGGCTAAAGAGGGGGTCTAATTCATTTTTGGTAGTCTTCCTCGCTCTTAGAGGCCCAGAAAACATAGGAATACACACCCTACTCGACTTTGTATGAGAATTGACATTTCAACCCCCACAAAGGGGTGTATGGCGGTGGTAAAGTGACTCTAGGGGCTAAAGAGGGGGTCTAATTCATTTTTGGTAGTCTTCTTCGTTCACAGAGGCCCAAAAAACATAGGAATACATGCCCTACTCGACTTTGTATAAGAATTGAAATTTCAACCCCTATAAAAGGGGTGTATGGTAAAGTGACATTAGGGGCTAACGAGTTGGTCTAATTCATTTTTGGTAGTCTTCTTCGTTCTTAGAGGCCCAAAAAACATAGGAATACACACCCTACTCGATTTTGTATGAGAAAGGGGGTAGGGGGTAACGAGGGGGTCTAATTCATTTTTGGTAGTCTTCGTCGTTCACCGAGGCCCAAAAAACATAGGAATACATACCCTACTCGACTTTGTATGAGAATTGACATTTCAACCCCCACAAAGGGGTGTATGGCGGTGGTAAAGTGACTCTAGGGGCTAAAGAGGGGGTCTAATTCATTTTTGGTAGTCTTCCTCGTTCTTAGAGGCCCAGAAAACATAAGAATACACACCCTACTCGACTTTGTATGAGAATTGACATTTCAACTACCAGAGGGGGGTGTATGGGGGTGGTTGCGGGGAAATGGCTAGTTAAAAAAAATTGTTATGGTCATATTCGGTTTCAGCGACCCCAAAAACGGCGGGGTAGGGGGATGTACCCTCTGGGTCTTGACATTTTTATTTTTTTGTGTGCCTGTGTTATTTACAGAAATTACGTACTAATCACACTGTTGAACACAGCTTACATAGTACTACTAGCTGGGACCCGGCGCTCCTATGCTGCTCCCATAAGCCAATAGTAGTAATCAGGTGATATGAATTCTAATATACAGTAGGAGAATTTGAAAAAGGCAATTTTTTGGTATTTTTGGTTCCAAATAACAAAATGTGAACCTATTAGAGATCTGACATTTTGATCGAGACAATAAAAACCATCCATTGACATAGCATTTTTCGAGATATGAATTGTCATACACAGATGAAGCGTTTCAATGAACCGCTTATTTTCTGTATTTTGGATACCTGGGACACGGTGCGCCTCGCTGAACCCAACGTTTAAACATTTAAAATCAATCAAAACCTTCAAAATTCAACTCTTCTTAACCATTAATGAAAAACCAACTATTCCTATAAAAGTTGGAGTCATTAGATTCAAAATACATTTAGTTGAACTATGGCCAAAATTGCCTCTGTATTCTGTTAAAACCATGAACCTTAAAAGATTTAAAATTAATGCAAATAGCAGCATCCAGCACTCGAAATTCGAGGGCCATTTTCTATAGCCTTTTTTAATTTAAATCTAGAAGTCTGCAATAACAAAATTTTTCCAGAACAATAAAACTAAATTGAAAAATGAAACAAATTTTTTATAGTTGGAAAAAGCAATGCCAAAAAACCAACTTTTATTATCTCTTACGGGGGGAGATCCCTTTAGGCCGCCAAAAATAAACAAATTGTTACGATTTTTTTGTGGAGCAACTATATATTCTACATAATTAAAATTGTATGTACGTATTATCTTATCTTTTAGCTTTCAAAACCAATTTTTTGTTTTTTTTAATAATTTAAAATGGCGGCTCTACGGCAATTGCTTTAGAGACGGTTGCCGCCTGAGTTGTTCCATGTCGTACAACTTAGCGTTTGCGAATTTCGCTCTAAAATTTTAGGACGATATTGTACTCATGTTTAACTAATTTATGCAAAATTTTTTTTGAAGATTATAAAGTGATCTCCCCCCCTAATGTCACATATTGCAAAATTGCGTTCATATGTTCGAATAAAATGTAACAGATGCCATACGTTTCATAGGGGAATTAATTGTACAATTATTTTCTAATGTTTAGCGTTCTTTTGTGCCGTGTATAAAAAAATTGCGATTCTGCACTTCTTTGAGATCAGAGCTACACGGTGAAACAGTTTTCAATATGATTGGAGAGTTTAAACTCTGTAAAATGGTGCCACAAAATACGTGCTTGCCGTTTAATTATATGATCTTCAGAATTAAATTCTTCATAACCAATAACGAAAAACCAAGTATTCCTATAAACGTTCGAGACATTAGATTCAAAATACATTTATTTGAGGTGTGA
Organism: Thereva nobilitata; assembly: GCA_963855945.1. NCBI lineage: Eukaryota > Metazoa > Arthropoda > Insecta > Diptera > Therevidae > Thereva > Thereva nobilitata. The sequence goes on from OY979697.1 coordinate 85,133,733, forward strand.
CCAAAATTACCTATATGTGTTTTGTTAAACCCACGAACGTTAAAACATTTAAAATAAATCTGCAATTGCTTGGCCCCTGGGTTCTTATCTGCAATGTCACTGACTTAGGTTTTATTTGTTTACCCAGATGCCAGATGCCAGCCTCTTTCCGTATTGCAGAATCCTAGACTTATACCTAAAAATTCAGAGGTGATGGGTTTCTTTCCTTCCTATCCATTATACATAAATCATCCCACATTTCCGTTTCGCCTTACCACCTTTCCAAAAAAAAACTGTTGACCAACTCTGAACCGATTACTTTGAGAGCTTCAGGATACACTATATTCAATGTTTTTCCATTTGTAGCTAGAATGTCAAGATTTTCCAACTCTTGAACACCCTACATATAGCTAACCGGGAAATGACACTTATTTGGCAAAATTCTTCCGCCATATTGGCCCCACAATTTTGAATAAGTTTTGATCATAAATTCGTTATTTACTTACCTTAAAAACTCCCATATACCGATTTTAATTGGAATTGGAATACAATTCGCAAACTCGTCGGCCATATTGGTGCGGCCATTTTGAATTTAGATTTTGATCATAAAATCGTTATTTGCTACTTTAAAAAACCTCAGATACAGATTTTCATTGGAATCGGAACACAATTTGCAAATTCGTCGGCCATTTTGAATTTATGTTTTGACCAGAAATTCGTTATTTGCGACCTTAAAAACCACTAGATACCCACTTTTATTGGAATAGAAATAAAATTGGCAAATTCAATCATATTTCTGCTGTAATTTTGAATTTCGGTCACATTTCGGCGGCCATTTTGAATTTCGAAAATCGGGCTTCGAGGTGCATCATAGGAGACCTCCACGGACATTCATGCAAAATTCAAAGCTCTGCGATGATTATGTAAAATTTCAAGTCTGTAAAAGTTATAGTTGAAAAACTGTTATTTTATATCTTTTACGGCCCCCCTCAGGAGTCGGTTTTTGCAAAACTCTTTCTTAGAGGATCTCAACAGGAAACATGCACGCCAAATTTCAAGTCTGTAGGTCTAATAGTTCCGGAGATATGGTGATGACCTAGTGAGTGAGTGTTTTTCTCCTATATACATATAGAATATAGATATAGATATATAGATTTTATTAAGAAGACTTTATAGAGGACAAATTAGGAAATTTCGTTTTTGTAGACTATAGCCTTTCTAGATTTTATATACATTGTTTCTATACGTTTATGATCTGCTTTATAAAGTAGAACTGTGTAAATCTATGGGAAAATGGTTTTCACAAAAAGCTGATAGAACTGTGTGAAATTACGACAGAGGGTCGTAGAACACAATAATTAGGAATGCAATGCTGCAATTCAATCTATTCCCCTCAAGAATAAGCGATCTTACCAATATTTTATAATATCGACTTGGGAGCATTAATAAGGAAATTAGTACCAAATTACATTTAGGACTCTAATGTTCATGCACTCATGTAGTCATGTCATTAGTCAAAACTTTTCATAAAAGAGAGGGCGATTATTCTCACTTCCTGTATTTTATACAGCGCGTTGCCAAGAATCTCTCAAAAAAAGTGAAGCCAGAATCAAGTTCAGTCTTGGAAAACGAGAAGTGTTTTGCGCTAAAAGAAGGTAAATATAACATTTTCACTTCTGGTTAAATTGCGAACATGCGGAGTCATTGTGATAGAAATTTGCGTCATGCCGAAATCGCATCGATGCACGTAGGTTGAGACACGTTTAGGCACGTAGGTTGAGACACTGTGAAATTTTTAGACGCTGCATATTTTGTATGGGTAAAATCGGATACGTCACATTTAAGGACTTCTCATGTTCGGATTTGCATCAGAATAGCATCCCTGCAAACATTCCGACACGATATCGAATCGAGAGCGATTCATAAAAAGCGAAAGCTTTCTTCGATAACGAGATCGATAACGATTCGAAAGCGTTATCTGAAATGATAAAAAAGGAACGCTATAACGAATCGCTTTTTAGTTGGAATCTCGATTCGTTTTTTCGAATCAACAACGAATGAATCTCGAATGCTTTCGAATTTCTTTCGATGAAAGCTTCCGCTTTTTATGAATCGCTCTTGCGCTCGCTCTCGCTGTTTCACATTCCTGCAACGCAAACTCTTCAGACTTATAACTACTCTGAAAGCACGCCTGCTAATTCCCAAGCCGCCTGCGTTTCCTGCTTACTCATGTCCACGCACACGCATGACTCCTCGCCCGATAGCAAACCGCCGCCGCATCATCTCAAATTTTAAAGCAATTCTGGAAGGGAGAAACAAACAAAACCATCAAAGTAGCCTGAAAGCTTTCGGGGTCATTCTCATTTCGAAAATAGTCCGAGAAAACAAGGAGCCGAGAAATTGTTTGCAGGTATCAGAAGTGTTTTTTTTGTTTATGTGTGTTAGATTTTTGACGTGTAACATCGCGAGTGCATGGCACTCTCTACAATTTTTTTTATTTTTTTCTTCAATTCATCGACATTTTTACAGTGAAAATGGGGTCAAATCGCAAGCTAAGAAAAACTGACCGTGGTGTCACTAATTTCGATGCTGTGCTCAATGCAATCAAAGCGATCAAAACTGAAGGTATGAATATTCGATCAGCCGCTATGACCTACTCAATCGACAAAAGTAGTCTATCGCGTTATGTGAAGAAATTCGATGCAGAAGTTCCAGATATTTCGAAATTATCGGATGACAAAATGAAACCAATCATTCGCCGTATTGCATCGTATACGACACCAAAATTGGTATGAGCAACATTTTGTTGATTTTCATTTTGACAGTGTTCTTCAATTCTATGTTTCTTTTGTTTAGGTTTTCGATGAAGAACAAGAAGAATCTCTTGTGCACTATCTTGTAAAATCCTGCAATCTTTATCACGGCCTGAGAATTACCGAGTTCAAACGCCTGGCATACGAATTTGCTCAAAAACTGAACGTCGCCTATCCAGAAAATTGGGATTTTGAAAAAATGGCAGGAAAGACGTGGTACTACGGTTTTATGGAGCGACATAACAATTTATCGTTACGCACGCCCGAGCAAATAAGCCTGAGTCGAATAAAATCCTTTTGCAAGGAAAACGTTGATATATTCTTCGATCATTTGTGTGGCCTAATGGAAGATCAAGAATTTGAACCGCACCAAATTTGGAACATGGATGAAATTGGTTTTCCGACAGTTCCAACAAAAGTCGGTAAAATCATTGCGCCATGAGGCACGAAACGTATAGGTCAGGCTGAAGCCGCTGAGCGCGGTACATTGGTGTCTATGGCATTGGCGATTAATGCAAATGGCAACTACGTGCCGCCGTTTTTCGTTTTCCCACGAAAAAATATGCAGAGCTACTTCATGGACAGTGCGCCTCAAGCAGCTGGTGCTGCATGCACTGAGTCCGGATGGTTTCAACAACCTGAATTTGTCAAGTACTTGCACCATTTTATTAAATACACGAATGCCAGTGCAGACAACAAGACATTACTGATCATCGACAATCACACATCTCATTTGTCAATTGAAGCAATCGATTTGGCCATGGATCACGGCATAACTATGATATCCTTTCCACCACACTGTTCGCATAAAATGCAGCCCCTGGATGTGTCTGTTTATGGTCCAGTCAAAAGATATTATGCCACAGCGGTCAAAGATTGGCAAATTGCAAATGCTGGAAATGCTATTGAAATAAGGCACATTCCTGGACTTGCGTGTAAGGCATTAGATCAAGCTTTGACTCCGGCAAATATCAAAGCCGGCTTCGCTGCAACAGGAATCTATCCGCTCAATCGGAATATTTTCGATTCATCAGATTCTGTTCAGGCTGCTCAATTTGATCAACGACAAACGACTACATCGATTGAGATACCCTTGGATGAAGGAGAACAACAGCGCATTTGTGTTTCGACTGGCGAAATGAATGTGGCAGCACATGAAGAAGCACGTACTTCAGAGCCATCGACATCGGCTGCAGCATCAATCGTTTCCCGAGCTGAAAGTTTGTCTTCGTTGCTCAGTGATATTGGACCACTTCAACAGGGTACGCCGAAGGAAAAATCAAATCGCTGCCGTAAGCCGATGAAAAGTGCTGTACTAACGTCACCAGATTTCGTTGCTAATCTCAAGGAGAAGAAGCAGAAAAGTGATGCAACCAAGAAAAAAAAAGGAAGAAAAGCAAGAAAGCAAGCACAGGCAGCACAAATTACACCACCACTGACAAAAAAGAAAACTGTGAAGAAAAAATCATTGGCATCATCGGATTCAGAAGATGTGGACTTCTGCATGATTTGCATGAAGGATTTGCCAGCCAAGTTGACGACGAACAACTCCATCGAATGCAACAAGTGCGAACGACCATTCCACTTGAGGTATGCCAATATGACCCGCAGCTATTATACATGCAAGAACTGTAACTCGGATGACGATTTCTCTGACGAAAATAAATAAATTCTTCAAACATTTTTTACTTTACCTCAATTTTGTTTGTTTTTTTTTTCACTTATATTTATCCTTTCTTTTCAGAAAAACCTTTAGAACAAATGTATAGGCAATAAACATCAAAAATTTTGTGGCTTGATTAATTTTGGTTGGATTATGAAACAACATTTTTAACTGTCTCAACCTACGTGCCACATTTTTTTTGGTGCCAAATATCGTATGTTTCGAAAATTGCCCATAAAATTTTTATTTTTTAACGAAACCCATTTCTGTAAAAAATAATGCATAGATCCTTATAACAGCTTTCCAACGGTATATCATTTTACGCTTTAACTTATCAGAGTTGAAAATGGCAACCACAAAAAAAACCCGTCTCGACCTACGTGCCTCTCCCCTAATAAAAAACAAATGTGCAACAATAGTTGACAAGTTATGATAAGTAATATGTATTATTAGAAAAAGAATTTGTGTACATATTTGAAAAAGTAAAAAAGAGAAAAATTCATATTAAAAATTACTATATTTTAAAACCAATCTCATTAACCTAATCAAATGTTCCCAATTCATCAAATCTATTCAGAACATACTCCATTGTGTCCTTGATTCTCTTCGATGAAAACATAACATCTCTCTTCTTCCGTGACTTTTCCTCATCTTCTAACGTTTCAAAATTACTATCAGAACTCGCTTTTGTAGATACTAAAGGTAAAACAGCTTCGATTGTAATAAATCCATAAAATTCTTTATCTCTTATCTCTTTTTTAACTTCCTGCCATGTCGGTATAGGTGAGTAGTTCTCTTCTTCCAAAGTTGCTCGAAATGACTTGTAGTACTCTAAAAGTAGTTCGTATCTTTTCGTCTTCAGGACTTCTAGTTGGACACTACTGTTTAAGAAGTAATGTATATCGATACCTAGAGTGCTGTAGAAGCTTACTTGAAGATCGAACTAATAAAAAAAATAAATATGGTTATTTTAATTTTAAATTTTTTTTCGTAGACTAAAATACTTACAAAACTAACATCGATTGGTTTTCCATTTTCATATTTATACATAAAATTATTAACCCATAAATCGCCATGATTTAAGACATTTATATCAGTAGGTTTTGGCTTTCCAAATTCACAACAAATATCGTAGTAGTTAGCTTCAATTTTTTTTAATTTTTCTGTGATATCTTCATAGTGGGGCCATTTTTCAATAACACTTATCATGTGTGTTAGGTTGTCCAAAAATATTGCTTTGTGTAGTTTTGAATTTTTTGAATCATCGGTAAACATCCCCGTGTTGAAAGGCTTCATACTGTCAGGATTCTAGATTTGTTAAAAAATTATTGCTAGAAATTTTGTAATTAACATAAGCAATATTAAAAACCTTCTTTGCTAAAATCATCGATGCAGCATGTAACTTAGCGATTTTTTTCAAAACAATCCTTGCATGCTCTTCATCCAATCCCTGTTCTCGATCAGCCAGTGTATATTCTAAGGCAGTGATATCTTGGAATACGACAATTTGGTGAGGTTCATTTACATAATAGAAAAATCTAAACATAGACAAAAATTTAAATATAATTAAATTTCAAATATTTAAAAAAAATGTTTTCTCTTACTTTGGTGAAAATTTTACATCCTTTACAATATCCTCAATTTCTGGTATTATTTTTTCATACATATTCATTTCCTTGCTAAATAATTTCATTTCTTTTTCAATATCACGAATTTGTACATCTTTCACAATTAAGGATATTTCTTGTGTTAATGGCGATGGGGGGATCCTGTATAATACTAAGATTTTGTAAATATTACTAGTGTAGTTGCCTCCGTCTCCACCGGTTTTTGTGATTTTTAAGTCTTCTACTTCAATGTTGGTTACTTTGAATCCACTTTCTAGCGCTTTTTTAAAGAAATCTTTGTTTAAGGTTTCTGGATATTCAGGAACCCCGTTCTTTTCGATAGTCATGTTGGAGAATTGTTTTTATAGGTGATTTGAAGGGATTCTAGGGGAAAAATGCATGAAAATTTATTTTTAAGATTATACAATCCTAATTATCAAGCATATCAACTTGTTTATAAATTAAAAAAACTAAAAAATACGCTTTTATTTTAAAATGAACCAAAAAGTAAGAAATAATTTTGAATGTAAAGTTTTTATTGCTCTAGCCAGTGTATGGAAACTACCTACCTTTCGAAATGTAAAAAGGCGTGGGCGCTAAGAATATAGGTAAAGAGTCCCACGCTTTTTTACATTTCGAAAGGTAGGTAGTTTCCAATTTTCCATATACTGGCTAGAGCAATAAAAACTTTACATTCAAAATTATTTTTTACTTTTTGGTTTATTTTAAAATAAAAGCGTTTTTTTAGTTTTTTTAAACTATATTTTTTATTTTCTACTTTTTAGTCTATTATATGTCTTCCGCCATTTTGTAATGACAGCCATATTAGATTTAAAATGACGTCACACAGCTTACTGTACTATACTCGTCATACACTTTCATTTAATACTAATACAGAGGGCGTTGTAAAGAAAAAGATAAACCACCATTTTGTGTTGGCCGAAATTTTGAATTTGGAATAACGCCACACCATAGTATTCTAATTATCACACCCTTTTATTTGATACCCATACCGAGTGGGTTGTACAGACAAAAGTAATCCGCCATTTTGTGGTGGCCGCCATTTTGAATTTACAATGACACGACATAGCTAATAGTATTTTACTTGTCATACAATCTCATTTGGTACCTATATCGAGTGGGTTGTAAAGAAAAACGGTAATCCGCTTTTTTGTGTTGGCCGCCATTTTGAATGACGCCACATAGCTAATTGTATTGCACTTGTCATACCCTTTCATTTGATACCCATGTTGGAGAACCCAATTGCAGAATTCACCCGCCATCTTGATTTTCTTACAAAATGGTCAGATTGCATTGTCACGCAAAATATGTGCAAAATTTGAAGTTGATCGTTTACATGGAAGTGGGTCAAAATCAAGTTGCAAAATTTGTTTATAAACTAGATACAACATACAGGTGAAGCTAATATATAGCGTATAAAAAGGTGGTCCGCCATATTGTGTTGGCCGCCATTTTGAATTTTGAATTACGCCACAGAGCTAAAAGAATTCTGCTTGTCATTTGCTTTCATTTCATACCCATATCGAGTTGGTTGTAAGTAAAAAAAGGTAGTCGGCCATTTTGTGTTGGCCGCTATTTTGAATTTTGAATGACGCCACATATCTAATTGTACTCTACCTGTCATACCCTTTCATTTGATACCCATGTCGGGGGTCGTGGAGCACAATTGCAAAATTCGGCCGCCATCTTGGATCCGCCATCTTGATTTTTTTACAAAATGGTTAGAATGCATTGTCACGTGAACTATACATATGTGCAAAATTTCAAGTTGATCCGTTACACGAAAGTGGGTCAAAATCAAGCTGCAAGATTTGTTTACATGAAACATACAACATACAACATACAGGTCAAGCTAATATAAAGCGTATAAAAATAGATAGTAATTTTACGTTGTTCTTATTCTTAGATTGGCCACACCTAACGACGCGAAAACGAGAATCGAGCCAAACTCAAACAGACCCTTGACTGGAATCCGTAATGAACTCGTCGAATTGGAAGACCCAGAACAACGTCAAAGAGAACCCTACTAGCCGAGGTCGCAAAAACTGATCCTGGATGGAGCTGAGAGTTGTCGCACAAAACAGAGTCCGCTGGAGGGCAACTGTTTCCGCCCTATGTCTTATGAGGGATTAATGGAGCTTAAGTAAAGAGCAGTTTACACCACACGATTTTGTCTCATGATTTGACACAAGACTAGTCCTGGGTTCGATATTCAGCAATTCACAACACATGATTTTTCTTGTGAGTTCGCTTATGACAAACTTACATGATTTTTTGGAAGATAGAACAGTTTCTATTTTCTTATGATCAGTCATAGGGTTTTCGTGTGCGACAACAGAAGGCCTTGCTTTTTTCGAAAAATTTTGTGTTTTTTTCTTTAATTTTTTATTGAGGATTTGCTGTGTGGCGACAGAAGGCCTTGGTTTTTTCGAGAATGCGGAAAATTCCACTGTATTTCAAATTGGTCAGCAACTTCTTTCCATTGTTCCTTACAACTGGGCATCTATGAATGGGAATAACTAATTCGGTCGAAGTTGTTCCAATATGCCACGAAGTTACCTTTAAGTAATCATCTTTCAAAGATGTGTAAATTGCGTTCCATGTTTCAGGTATAATTATAGAGATCGATGGAATAGAAATTCTGAAGTTGAATGATAAATCCCTATATGAGTCTCCCGTTACCAAAAACCTCATAGTGAGAATAGTCCAGGAGGAATAAAAAAAAGTTGAAATAAATCTACCCTGCGATTTTTGGACGCTATAATTAAGAGAAAAATCGCAGGAATTCAATGAATGTGTTTTGCATTAAATCGGTCCAGGAGAACAGGTGGAAAAAAGTTAATAATGGTAGCGAAAACACATTTTTCAACGTTTTAGGTACGAAAAAAATTTGTTTTTGGAAAACAAAAAATAGTACGTAATAGTGCTTAAAAAGACGAAAATTATGAGTTTTGGACAATTGAAATCGGTCAACAGGTTTTTGCAAAAAAAATAAAAACCGCGAACTATGGCAATTTTTTGACATTTAATTACAGCGACTGTAATTATCGTAGAACCTTGTTTCGTTCAAAAATGTAAAAATAGCCGTTTCAGGAAAAAAGTTTGAACATGGCCCACAGTGGTGCTAGATTTATTTTGAAAAGCCTCCACCAACCATTTGCTTTCCAAAAAAAAAATTTTTCGCACCTAAAACGTTGAAAAACATGTTTTCGCTACCATTATTAACTTTTTTCCACCTGTTCTCCTGGACCGATTTTATCCAAAACACATTCATTGAATTCCTGCGATTTTTCTCTTAATTATAGCGTCCAAAAATCGCAGGGTAGATTTATTTCAACTTTTGAATACTTTTCCGCTATCTCTCCTGGACTATAAGCAATCTATGGAATATTGAGTAATTAAAAAAAGTTATGTAAAAAAATAACAATGTTGTAAGTTGTTCTTAGGAACCTTGTTGAAGCAGGTATCGATTCACGTAATAGGGTAATCTACCGCCCCAACATGTCCAAATAACTAAGTCATAAGTAACTACTAGTAACAAGCTGATTTTTTTACTGTTGGTTAGTAGGCTTGGCGGTACATTAAGATCGCCACAATGTCCTACAAATTCAGTGTTCCGATTTCCCAGTCGTACGCTCTGCACAATTCCACATTTGACTGGGACAGGATTGGTAAATCGGGCCACTTAATTTGTAGGACAGTGTGGCCATCTTATTTTACGCCATCTTAGAATGAACGAGGAACGAGTGCAAAAGAAAGTCTTTTATGTTGAACCAGATCGTAAAACAAGACGAGGAAACCCGAGAAAGAGATGGTACGATGACATTTTAGAAGATAGCAGGATACTGGGATTAAGAACCTGGAAGAATACGACAGAAAATATAGAGTGTAGAGTAGGCTGGGTCAAATTGTTCGCAAAGAATGTAACATGGTCCATTTCGGCGAAATTCTTGAAATTAGTGTTATTTTAAGAATTTTTCGCGAAGAAACTATATATTTTGGATGAAGTCTACGCCCCCCCGCCACTTTTCAAAAATAGATTTGGTATTAAATGATCATTTTTATTAAAAACACTTTCAAACAAATCGCTATAACTTCTAAAATAATTGTAGTAGGGTAATGATCTGGGGCTTGTTGGATTAGGATTTTTCCCACTGGGTTTATCAGAGGTTTACTTGCAGTATAGTGGAAAGACCTTGACGTTCAGTTGCAAAAAGCTGACTAAAATTGCCACCTATCCAAATAACACCCATTTTCTATGACTTTCTTCAAAAACTATTTTTTTTATTGCAGCATAAAAAAATTCATAAAAAGTCTAACAACTTTTTATTTGGGTCAATGACTTCATCCAAAATATATAGTTTCTTCGCGAAAAATTCTTAAAATAACATTAATTTTATGATTTTTGCTGAAATGGGCCGCAAAAATATTTGACCCACCCTAGTGTAGAGGCTTTGTAAGGGAGATCTAAGCTCACACCGAGCTGCAGCGCCATAAAAAGAAGAAGGAGAAGAAGAAGGCTCGGCCACACACAGCCAGAACGACTTTACAGATTAAAATAATGGTAATTTTTTATGGTTGCTCGTATCTAAAGCAACCAAATATTATGATTTTATTTAAATCATCTATGGTTAAACTTTGAATGTGACTGTTTAAGACAATTTAAGGTATATCATTCATGGATAGAATAAGGCAGCAGATGAATTAGGTTAGTAACCTTCAAATTGATTCAGTCATTCATTCTACCGGCCGCCAGTAGTCTAGGTGTAAGCCCCGAGTACGATCCCAGGGGTACGTGGCTCAAATCTATTCCACGGCGCATAGAACTTCGTCTTTCCATTTCCCCGACCTAGATAATATTCTTTCTTTATTGTCTCCCCTATTTACAGCAATACCTTCAATTTCTCCTGGAATCGCCTATAAACATATTGAGTGATCACTGAAGGCAGCGTTATCTTTCGGTAGTATTTGATGGGAGCCAATGGAATAAAACTGCGTGTTCAACTTGTAGGACTCGGGCCTCTTTAAGTCTCTTCGGTCTTGCTACCCAGTTTTTAGTACAAAGTTTTCGTATATTTTCCAGTACGTCATCCATTCACTTATTTCTTGGTCGGTCTACATTCCTTTTTCCTGGGGTTTACCATTAGAAATCTAAGCCAGCATACTTTGTTCCGAGGTTGTACAACGTGTCCGAGCTATCGGAGTCTGCTCAATATCTTGTGTGTAGCTATATATATTTTGTCATGTACACTCCTTGAAGTTCTTCGTTCGTTCTAATTCCCCATTCATTTTTGGTTAAAACCCTTACACGATAAAATATTCTTAGTATTTTCTTTTCGAAGATTTTGGGCTGATATTCTGTTTCTTTGGTTAATGCCCAAGCCTCCGACCTGAGGCATAGAGCTGGGCGGACTAATATTTGATATATTCTCATTTTGAATTGTCTTGAGATTTTAGTTCAATATCTCTGATTTTTTGTGTGAAGACTGCTCTTTATTAACTTCCCAGTAGGAAGTTATTGTAATCGGTCCGAAAATCGGATTCGAAATTTTCAATGTATTTACACGTTTCAAGGTCCCAATAGCATTTTAAGCAAACATTTGAGAAGAAATATGTGGGTATGTGTGTGTGTGTGGATATGGTCATTTTTTCCTGCTCGATTTCGCGCGAACCAAAAAAGATATCGACTTCGTTGAAGTGCCGTTCAAAGCGTGTTAAAGGACATTTGATCTGAAAAGATTTGCATAAAAATCTGTTGAACCGTTTTTTTGTTTGAACGACTTAAGTGATTTTTGGACCAGCACGATTGCGCGCGAACCAAAAAAAGATATCGACTTCGTGAAGGTGCCGTTCGAAGCGTATTAAAGGAGATAAATTGAAAAAAATTTCATAAAAATCGGTCGAGCCGCTTTTTTGTTTGAACGACTTAAGTGATTTTTGGACCAGCACGATTTCGCGCGAACCAAAAAAGATACCGACTTCGTTGAGGTGCCGTTCAAAGCGTGTTATAAGGAAATATGATCTGAAAAGATTTTCATAAAAATCGGTCGAGTCGTTATTTTGTTTGAAATAAGTTCGTGATTTTTGTACCTGCCCAATATCGCGCGAACCAAATATGATACCGACTTCGTTGAGGTGCCGATCGAAGTGTATTAACGAAGATATGATCTGAAAATTTATCGTTTTACCGTGAAAATCGGCGTTTTTTGTGTTTAAATGAAGAGACTTCGGCAAGTCTGCCAAGTAACTTAAATTAATTAGTTTTGCTACTGTCTAATATACTCGTTGGAATGAAGCCCGTTCCAAATGAGGTTAACTTTTATGGATTCAGCCGAGCAATAGCTTCCCACGAAATTTTCAATCATTTCTCCATTTTCTGCCATACATCTGCCTACACACACTTCACGAATAGGTGATTTATCGTGACTAAGTGTTAGCGTATTTTGTAATGTAACGTCCGCATGAGTTGTTAAAGAATTAGCAGAGTGGTTCTTAATTTGGTAGATCGTAACTCCAATAGCTGCAACTTCAGGTCCCTTAAATTTAACAATATACTTGTTAAATAAGTTTTGGAATAACAACATATTCTTCATTTTTCATCCAAATGTCAGTGTTAAAAGTAATACACTAATTTTGTTTACAACTTCGTCATCCTAATCTTATATATACGCACATATCATTTGACAACCTAGCGAAAGTATTGATAAACAAATGTGACAAATGTTAGGTATTATATATTTATTATTGTTTATTTATTATTAAAATATCCATTAATAATATTCCAAATTCATAATACTGGGAAGTTGATCTTGTGGTCAAAACCACATCCCAACTAGTTTATTTTTTTTTAATGCACTAGTTAAATATTTTTTTATAGTTTTAAAGATAGTGTGTGTGTGATGCACCTTGCTTCTACTTGTGGGCGACCGCGACTATAATCCCCTCTGCACTGAAATTTAATCTCTTAGCTAAACTCATACACAATTAAAAACTCTTCAGTAATAACCCACTAGGAGGTAGTAATCAACAACTATTTGATTAAGAATAGAATACAAAAACAAATTCGTTATGAAAAGAAGCAATTCATTTCTTTTAATGGAAAAAATTAATTATCACGAGAACAAAGATTTACGTTTTGCACTGATATTTGCACACCTCTAGATTAGAGCACGCGTATGCCTTTATCTTGAGGTACTTGAAATTTCGTTATAGATACTCCAAAAAACATACAATAAACATGCGCGTAGTTTATGGATATTTTTTAATGAATCACTTACACTTACAATGAATTATGAAATCTTTTAAAAATTTTCAAGTATTTTACACTTCAAGAAATTTAAATTACAAATTTTTGTATCACAACTTGTTTCTTCAAAAAAAAGAAACGTCCACCAAACCACGACGAACCGGAGTTTATGTCAATTTTACCTGCAAGATTCAGTGAACATTGCTTTATATACTCTTTATGACGCGATGAAGATAATTTATATATGTATGTATACTCTATTTAATTGTCTTATCTAACAGATATTTGACACTTAATTTCATTCATGTCTTCTTGTAGATCTTCTAGATTGTGCATAATCTTACCAAAAATTGGCTATGATAACACAAAACTATGGCTCCCTTAAAACGTAATTTGGTTTTTAATTATGTTTTTGTTCCCGAATATTCGCGGCTTTATTTATGTAATAAAATCAAGTTTTTTCGTGATTTATATTTATATTTTATTTATATTTTGTACAACAAAAAGTGAATTGCATTTATTTATCTTCTTCCATGAAGCCGATGCAAATGCTTTTGATAAGATTAAGATTTATGAACGGAAATATGTTATAGAAATTCTGTTAAGTCATTATTGTTTATGACTAATTAAATCTTCAAAAAAACTTTTTGGGTGGTATATGTTACACAAAGATGAAATGATTTAATTGCTAATAAAATTTTAGAAGATAATAAGTTAATTGTTAATGGCACTATAGTCCAGGGAAATTAGACATTTTACTTTGGAAAAATTCTGGGAAAGCTGGATTTTGGTATGGACATTGATATTACTGCTCTAAGGAAAATGGCACGAGTCCCCGTCGATTTGACACTCTGACACGATTTTACGCGGGGTCAAAGGTCACCAAAAGCGATTTTTCGAAAATATCTCAGTAATGCTCAGTTTTATAGAAAAATTATGTGAATAAAATTTTTAGCTTAGGTAATTTCCTACAAAAAATATTTTATAACTTTTTCTTGTAAGAGTAACCGTTTTTGAGATATTTTGATTTTAGTCCACGGATATTAGACAAAAAAAGCTCAACTACGGAAAAATTCTGGGCCTTTTTGGTGACCTTGACCCCGCGTAAAATCGTGTCGGAGTGTCAAATCGATGGGGACTCGTGACATTTTCCTTAGAGCAGTAATATCAATGTCCATACCAAAATTCAGCTTTCCCCGAATTTTTCCGAAATTGGGCCTTTTTTTGTCTAATTTCCCTGGACTACTATATCTTTAAGTGTAGATATAAATACATAGGTCAGTTGAAAAATTAGCGGAACGTTATTTATTTGACATAAAAATAATTCAGAATTTTCGTTAAAATTTACAAAAAGAGAAAAAAAAAATAAAAAGTTGTTGGCTGGCACTAAAAACATAATGTAAAATATAATATGTTCATATTCGTGCAAAGATTAAAGGCCCTTTTAGATCCCAAGAGCAAAGTGGAAACTCAAATTGGAGCTCTTTTATCGCACAGTTTGTATGCTTTTCTCTCTGGCTGAGATCCAAGTTCGTGCAACAGAGAGAAAAACATACAAATTTCTGTGCGATAAAAGAGCTCCAATTTGCGTTTCCACTTTGCGCTTGGGATGTAAAAGGGCCTTTAAGTTTAATCGTATTAGTGAAATTTTTTTGATATTTGTTTAAAACTAGTCCACCCCTGCACAATTGTGCAGAGTATATTATTTTAATTATCCCAAAGTGCACAGTGATAAGTATGATCCCAAAGATCACAGAGATAATTCTTCAAGCCGTAACTTCCTGTTTTGGATCATTTCGAACTTGAATTTCACAATCGCTTGAACACGGTTTAAAAAGGTTTATTTTTTTAATTACATTAAAACTTCTTTATAAACCAAGTTCTCAGTGACAATTCCTTGAGGGGTAACTTCCTGTTTTAGACCACTTGAAACATCAATTTTACAATCGCTTGAGCAAGCTACGCGTGACATCCCTCTATACAACTGACCGTGCGTAAACATGGTTCCGGAAG
This sequence comes from Thereva nobilitata, assembly GCA_963855945.1. NCBI lineage: Eukaryota > Metazoa > Arthropoda > Insecta > Diptera > Therevidae > Thereva > Thereva nobilitata. The sequence goes on from OY979697.1 coordinate 85,149,075, forward strand.
AAAAACACCAATTTTTGCGAATGTTTGACCTTGTGACTTATTTATTGGCATTGCATAAGCTGGGCGCAGGGGAAATTTATGATGCTTGAAATTAAATGTAAGAGCAGGGTCGTTTGATGTATCCAAGGAAATTCGTGGGATAAAGTGAATCTTGCCTCTTTGAGATCCTGTAAGACACTTCGGCTTGGATTACATTCGCGCGAAAGTCCCGAATAGCTAATCTGGTTCCATTACACAAACCATTCTTAATCGAAAGGTTTCGTTGTAACAAAACTATGCAACCTTTTTTTAAATTTAACATAGGGGGGGGCATACCGGGTGGGTTTAAATTATTAAGAAATTCTACTGGAAAGTTTACTTGTGCTTGGTTAAAACTATCGTCATCTATTACCATGGGAATCGATTGAATAATATTGCACTTCTTCCGCGTTCAATCTAGCAAGAACAGACATAAAATTGCTCCTTTAGAAATACTAAGGACATCTTGCGTTGTGAAAGTTTCCCCATAACCACCAGGACCGTCAATATAGAAACATTTCTGGGGATTTTCGCCCAAAAGAGAAAGATAAATTCATCAAAATCGGTGGCCTCCGATAAAAAGTAGAGGTAATACCCCTCTAAGGGTAGTTTTTAGGGGTTGAAAAATTTCTTAAAAAATTATTTCAATACTACATAGGTCTAGTGATATATAGGCCTACTAAGCGTTTTTATTACCCATTTATTGAGTTTTATTAATTTTTTACCAAAAGGGGCACCTCGGCACAGGGTAGACATTGAAAAGGGTGGTAAGTAGAGCCTAAATCCAAAATTTCATCAAAATCGGTGGCCGCCGAAAAAAAGTAGAGGTAATATCCCATTTTTACGGTTGGGGACTGGACTACGGCGTAATTCAATTCAAACGAAATTGTTATTTTATTTCTTATTTATTTAAAATTTTCAGGATGGTTTTGCCATCCTTTATGTAATTAAAATTTATTTAAGTTCTGTCACTAAAATTTAATCCCGCATTAACAGAAAAAATTAAAAAATTTGAAAAAAATTGAAAAAATCGAGAAATATGTACGTGATTCGAAAAATCAGGTGTTCGGTTTTTCTTAATTTTAAGCGGTTTAATGAAAGTAAAGTATCAAAATGTATAGACCATTTGAAACTAGACATTTCAATGGTTAAATGAGCACTTATTGAATATCAAAATTCGAAAAAAACATCAATAAAGTTGTCCATGCAAGATAAGGGTATTTTTTTTTCGAAAATTGTTAATTTCTGGGAAACTATCCGTTTTCCAAACAAAAAAAATTCATGCTTATTTAGCGCAACACAAGGTATACTCTTACAAATTTTCATGTAAATTGAATTATTTTTACGGGAGGAAAAATTAAAAACTGAAAAATCGATTTTCCGCCATTTTCTTGGAAAATTTGAGGTTATGTCAAAATATGTTAAATACAAAACTTTTAGATCTTTTTATTATCTACAACTTTTGTATTAAACATTTTCCACTAGGAGGTCATGTTTCACCGCAAATCGCAAAAAATCATTTTTAACCCCTAAATAGCATCCCCATTTTACCGTTTTCCTTTTTTTCGAGTTTAAATTTTTTTTTCTTTTAGTTATAACCTTAACGGCATTTCATTGCTGGTCCCTCCCTGCTATTAATTTATTTTTTTTCCTCATTTAAATCCGCTTTGGCACTAGCCTAATTCGACGATTTTCATATATTTCTTTCAAGAGCAAGTAAACAAACTCTTATACAATTTCTTATAGTTCTAATTTTGCTCCCTTGGGAGCATATTGACAGCGCTCAAATTTTGCTCCCCATAGCAGGGCTCCCAATTTTTCCCGCTAGGAAATGTTGGAGCCAATACTATCGAAAATCCCAAGACCGAAATTCAGTCGCTACATCTAGAAGTACTTCAGTTCTCTGCAGTTGCCTAGTAGCAACGGATTATAGACCTGACTCTATACACCTTTATAATTTTTTGGAAGATTGTGTTAAGCCTAAATAAACCAGTTCGACAGCAGCTGATGGAATAATCCCCATTGTGATACTTCAGTTTTTTGTCTCCTCCTCTTCACAATCTATAATTTATAAAAATCGCACATAAAATAGTAAGAAAAAACCATTCATTTTTTATTTTTGTTCATATGTTTGAACCTTTTGAAAGTTTTTGTTACTTACTACGTCATAAAAGCTTTTTTTGAGAGCTTTCACAAAAGCTCACAGCTTTCACAAAAGCTCACAGCTTTTAAACCGAATATGCAACTTTTTGTGGTTAATGTCAGTGGTTGTTTATTTAAGATAAAAGGTCTGTTCGGTAACTGCTCCACCTCAGAAAAAATAAAACGGTGATGATACACGGCTCAATGCATTGACTAATTCCTACGTCATTGATAAGCCAATGAAGAGACCCGAGTAAAGTTTGCGGGGATTGAGCCAATGCATTGCGTTGTGTATTATCACCCTTGTGGGTTTTTCTGAGCTGCAGCAGTCGCCGAACAGATCTAAAGCGATGTTTATTTGTGATGTTTCGACTTTCATCAGGTATATGACTCTATAAAAAGAGAAAGGCTGTACAAGATCTTATCGAATTTAGGAGTTCCCTCAAAGCTGGGGGCCTCGGTAGTCTAGGGGGCCTCGGTAGTCTAGGGAGTAAGGCGCCTGGCTACTATCCCAGAGGTCCCGGGTTCGAGTCCCGGCAGAGCCCCACGGTCCTTCGCCTTTCCCACCTTCTTTCTTCTTCCCTCTTTACATTCCTCCTGTCATAGCCCTCCGCTAGCACTGCCCCGCTCCATCAAGCGCATGTCATCTGTTGGTTGATGGGATTCAACTCGCTTCAGAGTGGTTATTCTGTAACTATGAGAAAGTGAAAACGTGAAAAGTTTTTTCATTCTCTTTCTCATCGGGTCTTCTCATTTTGAGTTCTAATTTTTGTCAGCATAGCGATTCTATAAACTAAAGTGAGATATTCCAGTGACAAATGAGCTGAATGTAATTCACATTGGAAATTCTCACTTGTATAAACGTCAAACGTGGGGTTTTATGTCATATTTTGTACTTATTCGAGTAGCCTACTTTGTAGATAAGACTTTGTAACATTTAAAATGGCAACAGTATTTTTATTTATAGAGCAAAGAAGAGGCAGCCAAAGGTGGGCAATTATAATTTGGGTTTGCACCCAAAATTCATGGTTTTACATTTTAAATTCTCCTTTTTTGCAAAAACCGTTGAACTTAAAAAGTTACACATTACTACTTAAATTTAAAAAGTTACACCTAGAGCATTTAAATGAGCGGCATACTCCTCCCATAATTTTTTTTGAAAATTAAAAGTTTTCACACTTCTCACAACTGTTGTGATTTGAAAATGACAAGTTCTCATATTTCTCACTAGAAAAATTTTGGTGAGAAATTATTTTTCACCATGAAATAATTTGACAGATAAACTCACGTTCTTATCGTTCCAGAATCGCATTTATTGGAATTCTCACTGAAAAGACTTTTCACTAGACTTTTCACAGTTACAGAATAACCAGTCAGGAGGCATAACACTCCAGCGAGTTGTTTCTTATTGCCCCGATGCCAGAGTCGCGATAGAAATGGTTGGGGTTAGGTGGTTGTGGCAGTTCCTTCCTACTTCTCTCTTCCCCTTCACTATCTATCGACTAGAGCTTGCTGTTCGACATTGCACTCTATACGAAGAAAATAGATTGTCGACAGTATAAAGGGCTTTCCCTGAGCTCTAGTCTTCCACATAAAAAAAAAAGCTGGTACGATTGATGAAATGCGCATGGAATAGCTCACTGTGACAGTAAAGATCCAAAATTCAGTAACAGAAGTACGACAAGGTCTTTGACAAGGGAATGGACTTGATGCAATGCCTTTCAATCTCGCACAAGAATAGGTGATAAGGAAAACGTCAGTTCAGAGAAGTGGGTCAGTAGCAACACACTTTGTATAATTACTTGGATATGCAGATGACGCGAATCTCGTGGAAAGGTTCACTTTGGCAGCAAAAGGAGTTTATGTCGAACATAGGCCTGAAAAACAAAGGTCTTTGCAACAATCCAGAGCTGGAAGATTAAGAATGGGAAGAAATGTAACTATCGACGAAGACAACCTAGTAGTAGTCGACAAAACCGTCTACCTAGATCTGCAATAACAAAAAGAAACGAAGAAAAGCAAGAGATAGCTAGAAGAATACTACTGGCTAATAGAGCCTTTTATACCTAAAAGCAAATACTGCACTCGTGATTTGTGCAACTGAAACAAACCTTTATAAAAATAAACAGACTAAGACTAGCGGGACACGTAATCAGGTTTGAGGACAATCGTACCACAAAACGTCTCATGGTAGCAGACATTTCGGGATATAGATCAGAATGCAGAGCCAGAAGGAGATGGGTAGACTCTGTGACGGCTGGCGTAGAGGGAATGCTCAGCACTCTGAACTGGAGACATGCTGCAAGGAGGAGGCCAAGCATCGATTTGGACTGCAGCGCGGGGAGGAGATTCAGTCTCCTACATCGTGGTTTCCGTGTTCCCAGGGAGATTTGGAGAATGCATCCAAATCATTTTTAGGTTATATCCAAAGCTTTCATCTGGAATTGGTCGCAGGGCCTAAGACATCTTCTTAAAGAAAGAAGACGAAGAAGTTTAACAGGACATCGCATCAAATATTTAGATACTGATAAAATAGCGTGATGCATATTGAAACCATCAACAAACTATGAAATATTCTGCATGATTAGCCATGTATAATATTTTATTGTGACTAATAGAATAATAGAAAATTAATGTACAATTGAACTAGTTGTGAATTAATTACAAATTATCTTGTCTCATTTCAAAACAAATGTGGATTGGATTATTCACTCCTAAAATATTATGAATTAATTAAATTTTATCGCGCATGAAAACCGATAGCAATTATTATTATTATTGTCTATCATCTAAAATTTGTCTCCATATATATGTATTGTATATGAAAAGTTTATCAGCCGTCACATAAATCTAATCCACAAAGGTTTTCAAATAAATTAATGCATTTCTTCCTATCCTCCTCCTACCAACCAATCCGAATACCGCCCTAACAAACTGTCCCAACATAACGTTGCCTGGCCATACAATAAAATTAATTCAACTTCTATTTATGGTCCAGTTGAAAGCTTTGGCAAAGCAATAAATTTTCGAAATGCATTTGAACTAGTTTTGGTGCCCAGAATACACATTCCCATATGTTTTCCACACTCCGGTCGATATCGCATTCATATGAGGAGAGTATTATCTTTATATATCGATAAAATCCATTTCTATCCTAGTGACCTAATATAATCGACCGATTCAATGGGTCTATGTGAGCTCACTAATTTACATATTAGGATCGACTTTCCGCCAGGGGATGATACTTCTGGTATAACATCGAATTGAGAGGAGAATTGCACACTCTTATCCTTTTGACCATTATTGAATCATGAGGCCGTAAAGTTTGATCTAAATGTGTGTTTGCCTATTTGAAAATGAAAAGCGACAAGTGAATCATAATCTATTGCCATCCAGGGTAGCCTCAATTAGCTATAAACTAAGTTAAGAAGTAGGACGAAGTTACCTGATTAATATTCGGGAGGGATTATTTGCATTTTGTGATATTGAGAATGGATTTGGGTTGTTTCACTTATGTTCAAATCCATAATAATGAGTCTGATGAAAACATTAGGTCGGTTAGGTCTGCTTGTTAAAAAAACACTCTAATAGCTATAATATTTAGACTAAAAACCAAATCTCTTCTTTAATTGCCCAAAAAAATAAATACTTTATAAAAATGCCAGTTTTTATTCGTTCCTTATTTTTAAAACGACATCGCACAAAAATAAAAACAACATTTTTAAAAATCTCCAAAAATTTTATGATAATCAAAAAATAAATCAACGAAAAAAAATCATAAATATCTGCCGCCGATTATTGTTGTCTGTATACTGATCTTGTCCAAATCTAAAAAGAAAATTGGCGGAATCTCCTTTAAGACTCATCCATACCATCCAATGGTAGCTAACATAAAAAAATATATACTATATATTCACCATAAATGCCTTAGGCTAGATACCATCCATCCATTGTGATCCCAGTGATCATAAATGTTTAGCCCTTGAGTGTGGAGATCAAGACACAAGACAAGACAAGATCGGTTTTTGCTACCATTGATCAGAAAGACTTTTAATGGATACCAGGCGAGGACATGTGCTCAGAATTTTGATTAACTCCTTGCGGTGGTATTTTTCATGTTGGCGAGGATTTACATACATTTTTGCACTACCTCCTAGTATTGATCAGTTATGTATTGAATAGATTTTCTGCACAGATATTTCAACTGGACAAGATGCTTGAAATATTCTACGTGTCGATATCGATTCGATCGATGATCATTAATCATATCGGGAAATAATTGAAATATGATCGTGTACAAGGAGTTTTTGTGGTATGATCGTGGATTTTGTATTGGTGCTGCATTATGGGGACTGTTTTCAGTAGCTGATCAAGATTAGGTTAAATCAATTAGTGGCAATAAACGATATCTTAGTTAGTATTTAAATGTTAGTGGTTGTTTTTTTTCTCAATGTGGGTAGGTACTTGTGTACGTGATTGGGTATGTTTTTATACTTTGATGTTGCCGCGGAAATTTCTTATTATTAATTTTTGTCTGCTGAAGGCATGAGGACCTGAATTTTGTACATATAATGCAACGCATGTAATGTATGCATACTTATAAGAGATAAGAGCAGTACTACCAGACCGCCAGACAGCTTATTTTGAAATTAAATTAAAATTTAGAAGGAAAAACATTTTGAATATTAACTATAAACTAGTTTGTGTAATAGTATTAGGTTAAACAGCTGGTATCGGTAGCGTAGGGGATTAAAGCCTTGGATTACCGTCCCAGAAGTCCATGATTCTATTCCACATCTTTAACTTTGATCCCACCTGGAAAATATGCTTTGTTTTTTACAGCAATTACCTGACTTTCTTCTATCTTTGCCTGTAAGCATAATAATCAAGAAAGGCACTTATTGAATGGAACCTGTCGACAATAGAAAAGGTATACTTATAAGGTCTAGTAGCTTACATTAAAAAATGTCCGCCCTGTTTTAATTATTTCTTGGGTAATACGGCGTTTACATCGCCTCGAAAACACGTGTTTTTGTCAAAATTTGGCGTTTTGGGCAAAAACACAATCGAAAACATGTGTTTTTCATACAAATCGAAAACAACTTGGGAACCTGTTTTTAATAAAAACGACAACGAAAACAAGAAAAGTGTGGACAAGAACCCAATTCAGCGTATCACAGTGATACTTTTTTTTAATTCTCAGTTTGCCATGGAAAAAATTTAAAGGGAATTAATTAAATTAAAATTTAATTAAATAGGCATAACTGTCACTTGAAAACATGCAATAGGCGATGTAAACACCTCACTCGCTTTCCGAAAACGAGTTCATGCAAACACTTGTTTTCGAGGAGATGTAAACGCCGTTTTACGTTTTACAAAGAGTCATTTTTATTACCCTTTATTTATTTTGTTTTTCAGTTAGTTCAAAAACTTGTCACTAAAGCTCAGAGACTAACTCAAGATTGGTTTGATTAGTTCAATAACTGCAGCTTAGTAGTATAGCAATAGTGGTACGAGATCAGTGACGTCATTGGTTATGGGCTAGGGTGTGAGCTTTATCCCGGGCAAGAACCTGTGTGGTAAGCTTTTTTACGGCGAGCTTTGGTGCCACCTGTGTGAAACTATTGAACTTCGCTGTAGCGTGTCTTGGGTGGGCTTTCATAATGGTGAGAGTCTTGGGTGGGAATCGTTGGTCTTGGGTGGGATCCAGTGTTGTGCAAGTAGACTACACCGCGTAGTCTACGCACTTGTCTACACGTAGAAAATGGATGTAGACTTCATTACAAAATTAAGAGTAGACAATGTAGTCAGTGTCGACAATGTAGACATAATAAACAATACAGACAATATACAGAAAATCGTATATTTCAAAATAAAGAAAAAACAATATAATTGAAAATAAAAAAATTCTATACTAGTTTAACTTAACTTTAATTTTTTTTATGCAAAATTCTTAATATAATTAAAGAAATAAATTATAATTATTCTTCTTCATAGTCATCTTCCGTCAATCGAAGAGAATAGTAAACATGAAGAAGTTTCTTTGATCTCTCAAAAGATAATCTATTTCTCAAAGGTCCATGAATATATCCCCAACTTGAAAATAGACGTTCTATCTGAGCTGTTGAAGCTGAAGGTATTTTGAGAAGTTTTAATGCTATTTTCGAATGCTATTTTCGATAGATTTATGCTAACCATACTCCAAAAAACTAACGGCGATTTTACAATTTTTTCGTATAATGTCTTAAATAATTCGTGTTTGTTCCTAAATGCATCCCATTCCTCAATACCTTCGCCGTCCAAATTTTTTTTAGCTAGATCAAATCCAATTTCTACAAAGGAATAATTTTTCGGTCTGCCAACTAATCTACTTTTTTTGTACATTGTATTTCAGTATTTTATAAATTTTAAACGCAAAAGCGACCGCAAACGTATCTAATGGGTGTCTGATTAATGCCAAATGACATTTAGATACATTGTTTATTGTCTCCTCGTAAACGTAAAAAATCAAACTTTACGCGTAATTGCACAACTCTGGTGGGATCTCTTGGTGCAATTTGATCCAAGTTCCAATAATTCTTGTCTGTACCTTGTATGTGCTTCCAAAGTGGGTGAGATTTTGCACTGGGTATCGAATCTGTAGTGCAACTTCGCAGTGGTGGGTCTTGGATGAAATCTTGTGGAGCTTCCGAGATTCTGTCTTGAGCTATGCTGCTAGGGATTTTGAGGAGTCGCGAAAAGTTTTCAATAATAATAAGAACTGTATTTCATTTATGCTTGATCCGGTGGGGCATTTGGTCTTGGTTCTAATTGTTAATGAAGTTTGCATATTAGTTTTGGTGGAATCATACCTTTAGGAATGTTGATTTTTTCCACAGTGAAAGTGTTAATTAAAAAAGTATTATGCCGTTTGATGGGAATTATCGCGAGCTTTAATTTTGACTTGCCTCGAAAAACAAACGGTATGTGTTTCAAAAAACCAACGGTTTCCAAGATAATCGAAAAAAACTGAAAAGGTCACCATTTTAACCAAAATAGCGATACTATTTCGATAGATCGCCAGCTTTAATTTTGATTATGGAATGACCAGCCATAATCGGCCGGAAAATGCACGACCGCCTGGAAAAATAGTAAACATGTTTTTTTATGTTTCTCGCGATAAAAAAACATGAAAAACGTTTTTACTGATTTTTTTTTGCAACATCTATTGTTTAATAATTGAATAATTATGTTTTTCGAGTAAATAGGCACTATTTATAAACAATTGAACAAAACAATGGGTATTTATTATAGAAAAAATTTATAAAATAGTGTTTTTGTAGCCTGATATTTACTCTTTCAGAAAATTGTCATACTAAAATGTTTGACCTTGAACTGTTCTCAATCAACAAAAAAATCGGAAAAATTTCAAAAATTAATTTCTCAAATACACAATCTCAAATTTGTATTTGCTTGTGTGTGTGTATTAAGTGAATTAAAAAGCGGGCCTTATGACTTACTGAGTCAACACCTTTCTTTCTGCATTCAGTGGCGCTGTGAGTACTGAGTCGACGCCCACGTTGCTTTCTCTTTGCGTTTGAAATACACACACCAACAAATAAACAACGCACGCAGATTTTTCATCGCAGTCCAGATCATGAGCTTGGTTTGTTTCGTATCTTGGTTCGTTAGCTTTTTTGCCTTGGTTTACCCAAGACACAAAACACTAAAGCTTAAGCACAAGACACAAACCATAGGCTCGATTGTCTTAAAATAATTTGGGATGTGCATAATCATTAAACAAGTTAAGAATTGGCTGAGATGATGGGTAGTGTTTAGAGCACGATCATTAATTGTCCTTATTTCAGGATGCATAAAACTCCGTCGAGGCTGCCGACGATTGCGTCTTTGGCTCAGCCAGGTGCTATTGAGGCTATTGCGAATATCGGGTTTGTGTAATCGAAGCTCGGCTACAAAAATGTTTTGTTTTGATTTTTGTTACATCCGTGGGCCTCGTGCAAATTCCTTCTCTTTGGTGTGGGCTCTTACAACATCCAGAAACCATGCCATCTTTGTCTTGAAGAAGTTTGAGAACAACACTCCGAGAAGTTCAAATATGATTGCACCACGGAGGGCCTATCAGTTAATCCAAATAAGGCCGTTCTGAACCCTTTTTCCAGATGTTACAATTTGAACCTAGGTCATATTAGTATCCAGGTTACGACATGTTACGACAGATTTTATTCAAATATCTGGGAATAATGATGGATAAGAGACTGAACTGGAACGCTCAACTGGACCACGCCATCAGTAAAGCCACTAGCGCTATATGGGCCTGTAAAAGGCTTCAGGGGTAAAACACGGGGTCTTAAGCGGCCCATACACTTTCAGTTTAACCGTGCAGTTTATCACATGTGACGTGATGTCTGAGCGATAAACTGTGTGAACTGTGCGTATTGAACTATTTTCATTCAGTCTTCAGACCTGAGCTTCTGGACCCTCTTTTGCTATGATAACTGCGCATACAACGAACTGATGAACCCACAAAATTTCAGTTCAGTTTATTTTACATGCTTTTACACAGCTCAACTGCCCAGTTAAAACTGAGAGTGTGTGGGCCGCTTTACAGCACAACTTAAGTAATGATGTACAGCACGATCCTTAAACCTGTTGTCACTTATCTCCCTATAGTGTGGGTGCCCAAGACCAAACAGGTTACGGCGGATTGCTTGACTCTCCATTACTGGAGCTATGCGACCCATCCCACAGCGATGAAGGCAATGGATGGATTGACTCCATTGAACATCTCGATATGGAAATCCGCTGCCTTAGGTGCCGTGAGACTTTAGATCTCATCGAACTGGTCCCTTACAGTCAAAGGCCATATGAATATTCTCAACGGTATCTCAAACATTTCAATTTGCCGTGTATCTGACCATATGGTTGGTGTCCAAGACACCTCTACTGGTTTATCGATGGGTAAAAAATGGGGCATGGTATAGGGGCTGGGCCTGAACCCAGCTCCAAGGTTTCGATTGCAATGGTAGGTGGCCCTCTGTTTTTCAGACTAAAATACATGCTATTGGGGCGCTCTGCTGGGACACTGGGGTATCGAGGGCAATGAGGCTGCAGACAATCTCACGAGGGAGGGGTCTGAGACTCAGATCCCATTCTCAGAACCCTTCTGAGACATCTCTTGGTCCACCTCAAATTTTCCGATAGAGGAGTGGGTTAAGGGACAGCCTAACTAACATATTGGGGATCGGTCCCAGGGATTAGACAGGCTAAAGAACTAATAGGACCCTTTGCCTTAAGTGCGTTATCGCTCTAAACAGGACGGACCTTGGGCTGTTGGTGGGTTATCTCACTGGCCATTTGAGGCTGCGGTTCATCTCCACGTGCTAGGACTGTCTCAGGAGACAGAATGGAGACTTTGCGATGAGACTTCAACACGTGTTCCCTGTGAATTTCCGGCTCTGATCTGGCTTAGAAAAGGATCGTTTATCAGAGAACTTCAGAGTCTCGTTCAGGTAATAATTTCAAGAGAAGTTCAAAAAAGAGACTAATGCATGGAACGCAGCAATGGTACAGTGCTGCGTAAAAAATTAAGACCACGTAGACTTTGCCATGAAACTTTTCCTTTCGATGGCTGCAGCTTTTGAACGACTTGTTGGATTACAGAAATGAAACACTCAAAATTTAACTAAAACAATCCTCTATTTTTCTGCATTAGTTTCATTAAAACAAAACAAAACGGTATTTCAAGAAAAATAAAAAGTAAACTAATTCCTGCGTAAAATATTAAGACCACTTCAGCCTTTAAAATCATATCGCCTCGCACGGATGCAGTCCCGTTGCATTGGTACCACCAGATTATCAATTCCTTGAGTTGCAGTTCGGAACATTGGCAAACCTATAGTTTACTGGGCTAGGATCTCTATCACTGTAATTTTTTTGATATCAGTCGTTTTAGTTTTCATATTGCTATAAAAGTGTGCAAAATGAGTAAGAAATCAGTTAGCGAAATAACTTTGTGGCAGGTAAATAAATAATTTTTTCTACGCCTCTGTTAGAATACAGGCATTCTGATATTACTTTTAGTTACGGAATTAGCAGCATTCCACAACCCGTGTGGAATATTCATTCCATCACTTCTTATGGAATGACTACTATTGGCGACATCTGTTCGTCGTAATCCAAGAAAATGATTTATTAATTAAAGAAAAAACAGATTTATTAATTGAAGAAAGAAAAGGATTGTTTCAATAATAAACAATCAAAGATGTTCCGCTTTAAATTTTTTGCTTTAAATAAACTATTCAATTATTAAATACCAGAAAATAATAACATTTTTTTAATAAATTTTGCGGCGGCCATCTATTAACAAATTATTAAATTACAAAATGGTTATGAACACTCCCTACTAATATGTTAATTAGCGTTTTGCTGTGCCTTATACATTATATTTTTGACATTAGCTTTACATAAGGTACGTTTTTCTTTACAAAATATTAATAAAAACTAATTAAAAGCGTAGAAAAAGTATAGTCTGCAACACGTTTTGAATGGCATATTCCGCACTCGTGGACTTCCACTTGTGCGGAATATGCATCATTCCAAACTTGTTACAGAATATACTATTAATTGTTCACGGGGCATCGAGAAATAAAAGTAACGTTTTCTGTTATTCTAAGGTTATTGCGCTTCACAATAGTGGCTTACGTGAGAGGGCAATTGCACTGCAATTGCAAATCAGTAAAACCTGTGTGCATCAAACAATAAAAAGACACAATGAATGTGGGACCGTGCAGAACAGGGGAAATCCAGGACGAAAGAAAATTGTGATAAGACGAATTGAAAGTTCTTTGCTGAAGTTAGTAAGGGAGAAGCGAACAAAATCGAGCGCTGATCTTTCGATAGATCTGCATCAAAAAACTGACACGCAAGTGTCGGCTGGTCACATTCGAAGAATCCTTTGCGCAAAAGGATTGTTTGCGCGGAGTGCGGCTAAAAAAAGTTTTCTTACGCCCAGACATGCTCGAGCAAGACTTTTGTGGTGTTAGACCCACAGGAATTGGACTCCGCAAGATTGGAAAAGAGTTCTTTTTACCGATGAAAGTTCCTTTCAACTTTTTCACAACCGTCGGGTCCTCGTTCGGCGGCTCCCTAAAGAACAATATCTTCACTCCTATGTTCAAACACAGCGCCATAGTGCAAGGTCATGGTATGGGCTGGTATTTCAGGATACGCACTCACCAATTTGGAGATTGTCACACGTACAGTGAACCAGGAAAGTTATAGGGAAATCTTGAGGAGGAATATGATTCCTTTCATGGAAGAGGAAATGCCCTTGAGAGGTTCTGTTTTCCAACAGGATAATGCTCGTCCACATGTGGCACGAGATACCCTGACATTCTTTGAGGAAAACCACATCAACGTTCTCCCGTGGCCCGCCGCACAGTGGGGCAAATAGCTCATTTTTTGGACAATCGATAATTCCCAAGCCTGGAATTAATGAAACTTAAAAATTTTTTTTGTAAACTATTCGTCATAAAATTGCCTTTAATTCTATCGATCCCGAATTATGAAATTTCAAAATTAAAGATGGCTAATCCAATATGGCGGACATAAATTTTGTAAGTAAATTAAAAAATTGTTACGGGGGGGGTTTATTGGAAAACGAAAATTAATTAATAATAATTAATTTCAATAATTTTAAAGAATCTTTTGATAAAATTTTATTTTACTTACAAAATTTATGTTCGCCATATTGGATTAGCCATCTTTAATTTTGAAATTTCATAATTCGGGATCGATAGAATTAAAGGCAATTTTATGACGAATAGTTTACAAAAAAAATTTTTAAGTTTCATTAATTCCAGACTTGGGAATTATCGATTGTCCAAAAAATGAGCTATTTGCCCCACTGTGCGCCGTCAGCCCCGATTTAAACATTATTGAGAACGTATGGAAAATGTTAGATGACCGCGTGTGCAAAACTCGACCAAAGGACCTTGAAGGATTAAAAAGAGCTTTGAAAGAGGAGTGGACAAGGATTCCAATGGAAGCAATATAAAATTTAGTTGAATCAATGCCACGTAGGATAAGGGATTGCATCCGTGCGAAGGGGTACTATTTCAAAGGCTGAAGTGGTCTTAATATTTTACGCAGGAATTAGTTTATATTTTTATTTTTGTTGAAATACCGTTTTGTTTTGTTTTAATGAAACTAATGCACAAAAATAGAGGATAGTTTTAGTTCAATTTTGAGTGTTTCATTTCTGTAATCTAATAAGTCGTTCAAAAGCTGCAACCATCGAAAGGAAAGGTTTCATGGCAAAGTCTACGTGGTCTTAATTGTTTACGCAGCACTGTATTATATTATAGATTTCCAGATCAAACTTTAGGAAATAAAAACACATATTGTTATTATGAATTGTCTTTATAATAAACTAGCTGGGACCCGGTCAGGGGCGGTTTCAGAGGGGGTAATTGCCCAGTAGGACTTGTAAGCTTACAGAAGTACTGAAATGAGCCCTCACTAGTAAGGGGTAGGCCTTACCATCCCCCTTACAGAAGTACTTATTTTTACACACGATGTCATAGGAGGTAAGGCCTTACTTTTTACTACATCGATGAGCCCTTATATAGCGCATTACAAGAGAAGGCAGATGGTAAGGGGTAATCCAGAATTCGACCCAACGAAGTTAGAAATTTACCCGATGACTCATTTGTTTTCATATTTTTGGAATGGTATTTGAGTCATCGGGCAAATTTCTAACTTCTTTGGGTCTAATTCTGGATTACCCCTTACCATCTGCCTTCTCTTGTAATGCGTTATATAAGGGCTCTTCTAACACCTAAGAAAATAGGAGTACCCCTTACCAGTTGACTACTTATATCAGTGCTCCATCGGTAAGTGCTACCTAGAATTCCTACTGGGTGGGTAATTACCCCCCCTAAGAATTTTCCTTCGTTATTTATGTTTATTCTTGAAAATTACCAATATTTCAAACAAACAAGTAAAGTTATGGCGAATCTAGTCGGCGATCTATGACGGTGAATTTTTCCAAGACTGTTGGAGAGTCGTGCAAGGGACCGATACATGAGGCTACTGCTAATATGGCACTCTATGACTGATTCCACACGAGCGTATACAGACGACATGACAAGAGTGGGCTGCAAAGTGGTTTATGAAGAAGAGGGTGAGATGGGGAGGGCACACAAATGTGAATGATATTTTCAGCCGATTTTTGATCAAACACTTGGACAGCTCTTGCATTGTTGTTGTTACCCAGTAGGACTTGTAAGCTTACAGAAGTACTGAAAAGAGCCCTTACTAGTAAGGGGTAGGCCTTACCATACCCCTTACAGAAGTACTTATTTTTACACACGATGTCATAGGAGGTAAGGCCTTACTTTTTACTACATCGATGAGCCCTTATATAAGGCATTACACGAGAAGGCAGATGGTAAGGGGTAATCCAGAATTCGACCCAACGAAGTTAGAAATTTACCCGATGACTCATTTGTTTTCATATTTTTGGAATGGTATTTGAGTCATCGGGCAAATTTCTAACTTCTTTGGGTCTAATTCTGGATTACCCCT
Organism: Thereva nobilitata; assembly: GCA_963855945.1. Lineage (NCBI taxonomy): Eukaryota > Metazoa > Arthropoda > Insecta > Diptera > Therevidae > Thereva > Thereva nobilitata. Next base: position 85,164,822 of record OY979697.1, read on the forward strand.
TACCATCTGCCTTCTCTTGTAATGCGTTATATAAGGGTTCTTCTAACACCTAAGAAAATAGGAGTACCCATTACCAGATGACTACTTATATCAGTGCTCCATCGGTAAGTGCTATCTAGTATTCCTACTGGGTAACTTCCCAGTAGGAACCCAGTAGGAATTCTAGGTAGCACTTACCGATGGAGCACTGATATAAGTAGTCATCTGGTAAGGGGTACTCCTATTTTCTTAGGTGTTAGAAGAACCCTTATATAACGCATTACAAGAGAACGCAGATGGTAAGGGGTAATCCAGAATTAGACCCAAAGAAGTTAGAAATTTGCCCGATGACTCAAATACCATTACAAAAATACGAAAACAAATGAGTCATCGGGTAAATTTCTAACTTCGTTGGGTCGAATTCTGGATTACCCCTTACCATCTGCCTTCTCGTGTAATGCCTTATATAAGGGCTCATCGATGTAGTAAAAAGTAAGGCCTTACCTCCTATGACATCGTGTGTAAAAATAAGTACTTCTGTAAGGGGTATGGTAAGGCCTACCCCTTACTAGTGAGGGCTCATTTCAGTACTTCTGTAAGCTTACAAGTCCTACTGGGAAGCTATTGTAATCGGTCCGAAAATCGGATTCGAAATTTTCAATGTATTTACACGTTTCAAGGTCCCAATAGCATTTTAAGCAAAAATTTGAGAAGAAATATGTGTGTGTGTGTGTGCGTACGTATGTGGTGATTTTTTCCTGCACGATTTCGCGCGAACCGAAAAAGATATCGACTTCGTTCAGGTGCCGTTCGAAGCGTGTTCAAGGACATATGAATTGAAAAGATTTTCATAAAAATCGGTCGAGCCGTTTTTTTGTTTGAACGACTTAAGTGATTTTTGTACCAGCACGATTTCGCGCGAAGCAAAAAAGATATCGACTTCGTTAAGGTGTCGTTCGAAGCGTATTAAAGGACATATGAATTGAAAAGATTTTCATAAAAATCGGTCTAGCCGTTTTTTTGTTTGAACGACGTAAGTGATTTTTGTACCAGCACGATTTCGCGCGAAGCAAAAAAGATACCGACTTCGTTAAGATGCCGTTCAAAGCGTGTTACAGGAAGTATGATCTGAAAAGATTTTCATAAAAATCGTTCGAGTCGTTTTTTTGTTTGAACGAATACTGGGAAGTTAATCTTGTGGACCGAAAGGGTCAAAAGCCACATCCCAACTAGTTTTTTTCTGAAATTCCATTTTGCTCGCAAAGAGAATATCTCAAACAACAGCAGAGCCAGTATGATTTGTTGCCTGCAAGTTGTCCCCTCGTATAGAAGCTCATACGATTTTTCACCGAACACCAAAAGGGAATTGACGATTGCAGACGACTTCTGTCTGTCGTGTGTACGCTCGTGTGGAAACAGCCTATGCAAACAAAATGAAGTTAACTGCCCAAGCGCCGTAATGAGAAGTGATGACTTTCTTCCTTCCTGGCACTTAAAATATAGTTTCGTCCCAACCTTCAGTCGTTTGGTTACCTCGAGTTAGGGCGTTGGTGGGGTGAAAAAGGGGCTAAAATTGAAAAAAATTCTGCCGCTGCGTGGGTAGGTTCTATTAGGGCTGAATAACCGTTAAATACTAGTGGCAGACATTTTTGACCATCTGCTAAGGGGGGGGGGGGGTGAAATGGCAACTTCAGCAAGGGGTGGCTTGGGGAGGGTGCAACTGGTATTTATGGAACAAAAACAATATCCAAGTTTTTCCTTTTTTAAAATTACCCCCCTTAGCCAGTTGGCTGGAAACGCCCCTGGACCCGGTGCGCCTATGCTGCACCCATAAACCAATAGTAGTAATCAGGTGGTATGAATTTTAATATACAGTAGGAGAGTTTGAAAAATGCAATTTTTTGGTATTTTTGATTTCAAATAACAAAATGTGAAACTGTTAGGGATCTGACATTTTGATCAAGACAATAAAAACCATCCATTGACATGGCATTTTTCGAGATATGAATTTTCATACACAGATGAAGTGTCTCCATGAACCACTTATTTTCTGTATTTTGGATAGCTGGGACCCGGTGCGCCTTGCTGCACCCAACGTTTAAACATTTAAAATCAATCCAAACCTTCAAAATTCAACTCTTCTTAACCAGTAACGAAAAACCAACTATTCCTATAAAAGTTCGAGACATTGGATTCAAAATGCATTTATTTGCAGTGTGACCAAAATTACCTATTATTGTAAAGCTCTGGGGCAGACAATATTTTTTGTCGGCGTGGCCCGTAATAAAGTTATGGTTCTTTCTGGTAAAATAAACACACACGAATATCCTTAAAAATATAACTACCCACCAAAAATAAATATTAGTGAAAGACTATTTTAAAATAAGGCTTTTTCCAGCAACTATTAGACACATAGTATAATTTCAAGAAAATATGTCATATCCACAGTGTTATCCATGCTATAATCTTTTTTCGTATGGACTTTTAGTTAAATTAAACACTCAATAATCGACAAATATTATTACATCCTGAAAGAAAAAAAAATTAAAGGATTATATCTACTAATTTCATATTTAGAAATGGACTTTTGACGGTGATGAACATTATACGCTACAAATTACATGTCTTGCAATTGCTTGGCCCCTGGGTTCTCATCTGCAATGTCACTGACTCAGGTTTTATTTGTTTACCCAGATGCCAGCCTCTTCCCGTATTGCAGAATCCTAGACTTATACCTAAAAATTCAGAGGTGATGGGTTTCTTTCCTTCTTATCCATTATACATAAATCATCCCATATTTCCGTTTCTCCTTACCACCTTTCCAAAAAAACCTTGTTGATCAATTCTGAACCTATTGCTTAGAGAGCTTCAGGATACACTACATTCAATGTTTTTCCATTTGTAGCTAGAATGTCAAAATTTTCCGATTTTCCAACTCTTGAACAACCTACATACAGCTAACCGGGAAATGACACTTATTTGGCAAAATTCTTCCGCCATATTGGCCCCACAATTTTGAATAAGTTTTGATCATAAATTCGTTATTTACTACCTTAAAAATTCCCATATACCGATTTTAATTGGAATCGGAATACAATTCGCAAACTCGTCGGCCATATTGGCGCGGCCATTTTGAATTTAAATTTTGATCATAAAGTCGTTATTTGCTACCTTAAAAAACCTCAGATACAGATTTTCATTGGAATCGGAACACAATTTGCAAATTCGTCGGCCATTTTGAATTTATAAGTTTTGACCACAAATTTGTTATTTGCGACCTTAAAAACCCCTAGATACCCACTTTCATTGGAATCGGAATAAAATTGGCAAATTCAACCATATTTCTGCGGCAATTTTGAATTTCGGTCATATTTCGGCGGCCATTTTGAATTTCGAAAATCGGGCTACGAGGTGCATCATAGTAGACCCCACCGACCTTCATGCAAAAATTCAAAGCTCTGTGATGACTTTCAACAAAGCTCTTCATGACAGCGCCATCTAGGAGTAGCTTTAGAAAGTAATAGAATAGCCTATGTTCTTCCCTTTAATGTAAATAGCATATGGTTAAAATTTCATTAAGATCGGTTACACGGTGTAGGAGCCTATTGCGTACAGACAGACAGACAGACAGACAGACAAACATTCAGTTTTATATAGTAGATAACCTCTTTTTCTAATGTTTTTAGATCTATTCCATTTGATCCACCCTGTAACAGCACGTGCGAACAAACTAAAAATCGCTTACTAATGATGTTATGTCACAAATAGAGAACAAGTTTCAATTTTTTACTTTTACCGAAAATGTTTGTTTAAGTTCCGGTTTCCTACCGCTTAATGCTTTTATTCCGGTACGAAGATTCATTTTCTCTTACTGAAATTAAATTATGATTGGCTCAAGCAGAGCTTTTATTAATTATGCATAGTAAGTACTATACGCAGTCTAGTAATTCTATACTAAAATAGAGTTCTGTCAACATATCGCCGAAAGCCCGTCATAGAAAAAGGCAAAAAATAATAACAGGTTTTAATGACTACACTAAGACGCTAGATCATGTGATGATTGAAGCTAGAATGAAATGATCGGCTTTGTATACAACTCGATTCACTAATAACACAGATTTAACGGACTCAAGATCGCCTGAAAGTCTAAGCTAAGTGCGCCGGAATTTGTCAGTTTTTCCCATGTAGTAATTGTAGAGTTGCGGCTTTTAAATAAAGTGATTTTTAAGAATATCGTCAAGGTGGCCACAAAGCTCAAAGATTATTTCTATAAAAGTAGTCATAGGAATTTCGGAGTTTACTTGAGTTTTGGGTTTGTGACTGTGAAGTTGTTTGTTGTCGGTTAAAGTAAAATTGTAAAAGTTAAAACTAAAAATAAAATGACAATAGAAAAAAATGAAATCGACATCCCATCAACTTTGGACGAGAAATTCTTTAAGGAAACCCTAGAAAATGGATTACGCGAAGAAATCATAAGGATTTACAATGTCAACTTTACTATGGGCAGCGGCGGTGGTGATAACTACTGTAGTAATATTTACCGTGCAATTGTAACTTTCACTAGAAAAAGTGATGTACGTGAAGAAATTTCGTTGATAATAAAAAGTATGCCTATAAACGAACATAACACATTCTTGATAAGTATTAAAGCGTATCTAAGAGAGAAGGTGGTGTACTTCGATATTATCCCAAGGATGGAGGTCTTGCTGAAACACATCAAGTTTGCGCCACTGTAATTGAATGTTTTAAACGTTTGGAATGTAAATTGATGAAATTTTCATATTTTAAGATGTTATCATGCTGTTTTGGAACCTATACGTACAATAGTTTTCGAAGATCTTAAGGTTAGTGGCTGTGTCCTCGGGGACAGAGAGAACGGGCTTGATGAGGAACATTGCAGACTTGTACTAACGAAGTTGGGAAAGTTTCATGCTACTTCAATGGTGCTTGCTGAAAAGGTATGTAAAATTATGCATAATAAGATATTTAGTTAACGTGTGCACTACAAATCAAATTTGAGATATTGAATATAAACTAATAAAGTTTTTGGGTATTTGCAACAATTAATAAAGTAACTCTTGAGTGTTAACAGTACAAATATTTTACTAAAGCAGTTCTATTGCAGGATCCACAAGTAATGCGCTATTTTTCAAGTGGAATGTTCAACTCATACATAATAGACGGAAACGCCTTCGACTCAGTCTTTACCGCAAATCTACTACACTTAGCTTATCATGTTGTACCGAAATGGCCCGGATATGATATAATTGCGCAAAAATTACAAAACATTGCAAAAAATCTAAAAGAACGCTGCTTAAATGTCGGCCTACCACGTAAAGGTGAACTAAAGGTGCTCAATCACGGTGATTTATGGGTTAACAATTTCATGTTCACCTATGACCAAACAGCACCAGCACGTCCAAGCGATGTTACCTTTGTAAGATATCTCGAAAAAATTCAATTTCATTTATTCACAATTCAAAAAATTCAGTCCTTCTTTTCTTATCGTTGAAAATATAAAATTTCAGGTTGACTTCCAAATGAGTTTCTTTAGTAGTCCAGGAATTGACATCAACTACTTCCTTAATACTAGCGTCAAATTTGATGTTCTTAAAAACAAAAGAGATCAACTTATACGCAGTTACCATCAAGCCCTAGAGACTACGCTTGATGAGCTTGGATACAGGTCGATACCAACATATGAGGATATAAGGACTGAAGTTAGGGAAAAGGAATTCTATGGACTGATGGCTGGGATCGGTATCTTTCCAATGATTGCCATGGATAAGACCTCATCACAGGATAATAGTTTGGAAAGTTTCTCTGATGCGGAAATTGGAAAAAAGAAAAGGGATGTGATGTTTGGATCTAAACGTTTTCAGGAGACTATGAAGTATAGCTTGAGAAGATTTGATGAACTTGGAGTTTTAGCTTAATTATTTGATTGTTTTTTTGTTCTTTTTAGGGGTAAATATAATATTTAAATTATATATAGCATAAGTCTTTTAAGATAGCTTGTACCTACTTAGCACATTACTTGTCAAGTTCAATTGTGATATCGTACCTATTTGTCACCATAATTTTCCAACACGTATTTTATTCTAATAAAAAACGATTAACGATATTTTTCAGTTTTTATAAGTATATAAAATGTCCATGATGAGACATCATCCCAACTGTGACCGTCCGGTTTATTATAGCTAATTCTTAATCGGTTGCGTAATCCATATTGAAAATGTGCGGATTTCGAGTCGACTAGTTAAATTTCAAATTGATTTTGTCAATTTTTGAAAATTGTTTCCGGGTTTCATCTATATTGCTAACTATTATTGAAGTGAAACTTCTTTGCTCTCGTTTCGGGGATTTTGAAGTGAAAGTTCGCTATTCCCGTTCTGGCGATTCGAGCAGGTACGAGTGAAATCAGAATTGGAAACAAAAACAAGGACAGTTGTATGAAACGGAAGTTGCCTTCTCATTCTTAATGTGCAAGTTTTGTAACACTAATTTAATAATTGAATGAATGCACAAATATAGTAATAATTTAGTTTCCACTTTATTTCGTTTAAAATTTTGGATTTTAACAACTTAAGCTGCTGAATTTCGCAAAGATCACCGCCAAAAGAGCAATTTTCCAAACTCCTTCAACAAAGGAGCTGACAGCGATAGCCATGATAGCAATTAAGTGATGCCATACAAATAAATTCTACCGAACCAGCAGGAAAATATTTACCATTTTTTTTAAATTTGTTTATAGATGGCACAGGCATCGGTAAAGTAAAAATGAGGAGTGATTAAAATTAATATTGTGTATCAAAGATTATTATTTCGATAATATTATTTCATATGTCTATGTATGTGTTCTTTATTATTGCACGCGAAGTTTCACTTCTGGCTTGTGTTCTTAATACATAATTATATTAATATACAATTATATTCTTTATTATTGACAGCTTGAGTGATAGAAAGCTTGCAAATATCAAGAACTCGATCGCGGATACGATATGCCTACTTGAAGCGGCATATTTGCTTGAAATGAGCTTGAGCACTTGAGTAGACACAGACACCTGCTGGAATACAACCGAACAATTTCGAGCACTCAAACTTTTAAGCCCGGTTTATATGACAACCACTCGAGCCGATCAGGAGCGCGTTCAAAAACCTTACTATGGTTAACCATGGTTAACTATGGTAAACTTTTGTCGTTCAAAAACTCCGTGGTTAACTACAACATAACCACGAGCATAACTTTTTGGTGTTCAAAAACTTCCGTGGTTAACCATGGTGTAGTTAAATTTTAACCCTGCTCGAGAGCATGGTTAGCGATAGTTAAGAAGAAGAAGAATAAAAACTCTCTGACAGTTGTTTTAATGTTAAACACATGAACAAATTAAAGTGGGATTTGTGGGATTATTGCAAATAAATAATAAATGAAATAATTGAAGCAATTAGCGAGGACTATTTTATGGAAACTTTTGTTTTTATTTTTTTTATTTTTCTTTAACCTGTAGTTAACTACAGTGCGTTCAAAAACCTCCATGGTTAAACATAAACTTTCGTGATTAAGTGAAGTGATGCAGCATAACCACAGCTTACCTCGTGGTTTACCATAGTAAGGTTTTTGAACGCGCTCCTGGTTGCTTGTGTTTACATTTGTACTTGAACTCAGAGCTTTATTCGCACTTATATTTTATTTGTACTTGAAGTACGCTTTAAGTTAGCTTCAAGCTGTCATGTAAACCCACTATGAGATAAGTAAATAGTTTGGGGGTGGCTTTTTAGGCCGATGTTACAATTGGGGCTTTGACTTTACTTTGACTTAACTTCGGGCTTTGATTACATGTAATGTCATTAAAGCAGATTAAATAAAAGCTTCGACTGAACTTTGTCTGCGACTGTATTTCGACTGCAGTCCGGCTTTAAGAAAATTCAAAGTTTCGTTCGCCTGCAGCCAACTTCACTTTATCTGAAAAAACTGAAAATAACTTTTTTAAAGCGAAAGGAACGGTTTTGAATTCCGAGTATTTTTTATAGACTGCGAACAACATTAAAAAAAATTCCAATTCCTTTTCAGACATTTTAAAATTTTGATTTTTGTACTTTGCTTCTGCTTTGAAAGGAAACAGCTGATTGCAGTCAAAGCTACAATTTAATTTTAAAGTCGAAGTCTCCGGGGACTTTCTTTGCAGTCGGAGTTGAAGTCGAAGCCAAAGTCTCAATTGTAACACGGCCCTTAGTCTCGCACATGTTTCTAATTAAAGTAAAGCTTCAGCTGTTGCTATGTGTGTGGTACTAAGTACACGGGAAGCAAGCTTCTGAAAAAAGCTCTTTATGGGCAAGGGAAGCTTAGGAAGGTGGTAAATGTGGACTGTTCGCGCTACAGTGGAGATTTGTATGTTCCTGCTTTTGATCTGGAGAGTGTGGAAGCTTGCATTCAAACAAAAAAAAAATTTCACCAAATTTCACACCTTTAGGCGAAGGGAAGTGGATAATGATGTGGATTTCTATTCAGTAGATTTCGAGATATCAAAATTATTTCCTGTCAGGCATATGTGAAAACGCTCGAAAATTTCCATCGCAGGAAGCTCGACCGACAAAAAGCTTTCCCACACCATACTTCACTTCCCCTTCGCTTAAAGGTGTTTTTTCTGAAAATCAAGAAAAGTGCCTGTTTTCAAACGCGTTTATGAGGTATTAAATCGATCCTCACCAACTTTTCATGAGAATGGGTTCGTAGAGCAACTGTTCAGAATAAATAAGGCTTTTCAAAATAACTCTAGCACCACCGTGGGCCTTCTTCAAACTTTTTTCCTGAAACGGCTGTTTTTACATTTTTGAGATTTACGCGAAAAGTTATAATTATTTTTGCATAAAATTTTTATTGTAGGTAGGCACTAACAGAAGCCACAATTTAAGCCCTGAAACAAGGAGCATTTTCATAAATGCAGGTTGCGTGCGCAACTGACTTATTCAGCAACACACTTCCATTGCTGAATAAGTCAGTTGCGCACGCAACCTGCATTTATGAAAATGCCCAAGGTTCTACGATAATTACAGTCCCTGTAATTAAATGTCAAAAAATTGCCATAGTTCCCGGTTTTTATTTTTTTTTTGCAAAAACCTGTTTTTCGCACCTAAAACGTTGAAAAACGTTTTTTCGCTACCATTATTAACTTTTTTCCACCTGTTCTCCTGGACCGATTTTATCTAAAACACATTCATTGAATTCCTACGATTTTTCTCTTAATTATAGCGTCCAAAAATCGCAGGGTAGATTTATTTCAACTTTTGAATACTTTTCCGCTAATTCTCTTGGACTATTATGGCAGATCTTTCGTCGGATTGAATAATCACTCAACTGCGGCGGGAATGTCAGATCCCCTGGATTCGGGAATAGGGACTAAATGAGGAGAAAATCCAGCCCCTACACACCTGATTTTGGATTTGTCTGTTTGGATAACGTCAAGGTCCTTGTCGGGTTGGAAACCTTTCTGTAGGAATCTGGATATTGAGATGTCTGCCGAAATTTAATTTTGCGACGATATAGGCTGTAGGTCCTACTACCATTTCCTGTTGTACAGAGCGCAGTATATTGTTGTGCCCGTAGCTCATCTCGACCCAGAAACCCGCTTCTAGCCACCCTGAAGCCCGTGTACGTGTATAAATTAAGTGGCAGCAGGTCGAGAATTACGTCGAGCGTTTCCGTGGGGTTGTATACGTGACGCCTTTATTCCGAGGGAAGCCTTTTTGGATTCGACTCTGCCTGGATCTGTTATATTCTTTGGCGGAGCCATATGTCAGCACTGGTCTAATCACTGCCGTTTTTAGCCAGCTCATCATGTGCGGCTTTAAACCCCATCTCTTACTGGATGTCTGCTTACAGGCATTGAAGACTATACTGATCTTTCTTGCCTTTTCTTCGAAATTCCACCTCCAATTCATAGTCCAGTCAAAATAGATATTTGACTGATAGATAATTGGAAAGTTGCTGAAAATTGGTACACACCTTAAAAACATCATTATACATAAACTGTCGAGACTGACATGCGATCGGTCGGGAGGAATTTTTTTTATTCAAGGTCAAAAGGTCAAAATATCAGTTTTTTGCAAATCTCTCTTAAACGGTGTCTTATCATAAAATAGTGTTCACAAAGTTTGTAGATTAAGCGATTATCTACAACAAAAGATATTATACATTTTCCCGTACGAATTGCCGTTAATGAGATATCGCCGTTTTAATGATTTAAAATACTCGAGTTGCAAAGGTCATCAGACGTTCAATAAATTCTTTGTTGGCCTACTCGGCTAATATTTTCAGGGGTGATTCCTGGATCTGTTTGGAGAAAAAAATTGTTCTAGAGAGGAGAGCTATCCCCACTATCCACTAAAATACAGGGTGTCTACGTAAACCAAAATTTATTTTTTTAAATATATTTTTAAATATATATTTACTGATATTTTGACCTTTTGACCTTGAATAAAAAAATTTCCTCCCGACCGATCGCGTGTCTGTCTCGACAGTTTATGTATGTTTTTAAGGTGTGTACCAGTTTTCAGCAACTTTCCAATTATCAATCAATTGCTGCTGTTTTTCGTCTATTTTGACTGGACTATTCAGCTTTGGATCCAAAACAAGAGCGAAGAACTTGATTGACTGGGATACGCTCAATACTCGAACGTTAATTGAAGGTACACTGAAAGTGGGTATTTTAGTGCTGTTGGTGAAAAGTATCAGGTTGATGGCCAGCCCGAAGCGGTGGGATTATGCACTAATCTTTGCAAGAGCCATCTCCATAATATCAATGATTTTATGGAGGGATTGTCCAGATACTAATATCACTATGTTGTCCATCCATGTTGCCTTTATTCACTTTGCTTTTACTCCAGCTTCTGTGAATGATTCTAGTTTCCAACATGCGGAGGATCTATTGACTGATTCCATTGTGGATCCCGACATCCGCTGAGGAATCCCGCAAAGCCACGGTACTGATGTAATTAAAAGCGGCTTCTATAGCTAAGAAAGTTACTGAGGTAATCTGTCTTATTCTAGAGAGTACTGTACGGTGCGCGCTACTTGGTGACGAGCAGTGTCCACCGATCTCCCTCTGCAGTACGCATGCTGCATTGTAGGCATAGCGTCCCCTGTTAAGGATCCCAAAAAGCTGGCCAAAACCCCTAAAATGAAGATTCTATTTCGGGACTTTCTCTTTGCGGAATTTTAAGTAGGGGCCCCGAGGGCCACAGAACATCTGTCCTCGGGGTGCAGGTACGTTTTCTCCCTTTGTAGGATCAGTTCGAAAGTGGCCGTTAAGCTGGTGACATATACAAGCGTACATGCATTGCATTCAGCGACTCCCTGATATGCGGAGATTTTCCACTGACACATAATTGCATGGTTGCGTTCCGTCCCGGCTCTCACAGATAGCCCAAAAATCTGAGTAACGAGTCGCATGTGTTTGTTGTGTATGCTTGTGTGTCCTATGTCGAATGCGGCAATGCAGAAAAAGTTGAAAGTAGCCCGACATTTGCGTGGCATGCGGAACATTTACGGAATATTTCGTCAGGTCGTATTTGAATACACACACTTCTATATTATCTGTCAACGAATGCAACGCATGTACGCTTGGATATGTCACCAGCTTTACACGAGACGCAGCTATCGAAGTTTCTAACACATATTGTGCATTGAAAATAACTATTTGTTAAATAGTGCCAATTAGTGCTTTTGAAAAGTTTAAAAATGGATTCTGTTCATGAAGTTGAGTGGAATTAAATCGAATATGTATGATCGTAAAATATTCATTGCAGAATTATTGATATGAATTTAAATAAATCAACTTTTTTGCAAAACGCAGAGAAAAACTAATTTTTCAAATAACTTAAAGTTTATTAGTCGTCCTCGCTCGTTTTCTAAAATTTTTTTTTTCACTTGTCATAGTCTAAAGAAAACAACAAGAAGTAAATTAAAGTGCGAATTTGTGCGAATTTGGAGATACAATTTTTTTTCTGAAATCGCGCAAAAATCGTTGCACAGCAGGGGTAATGAAACCGAAAAAAAGTTCCGAAATGGCAAGGAATCTCTTGAAAACTATATAACGGTTTTCGAGGTCGCTGATTACGAATTTGACATTATTTTTTCAAAAAAGAAAATGGCGGATCCAATATGGCGGACGGCCACATGATAAAATGCATATTTGCGAATGAAACTCGGTACTCGGGGGTTTTCGAGGTCGCTGATTACGAATATGATATTATTTTTTCGAAAAACAAAATGGCGGCTCCAATATGGCGGTCGGTCACATGAAAAAATGCATATTCGCGGATGAAATTCGATACCCGGGGGTTTTCGAGGTTACTGATTACGAATTAAATATTATTTTTAAATTTTTTTTGTATTTGCCGGGGCATATCGAGTATCGGTTTTTCCTGCGTTTTAGTGCTTTTCTTTGTTGTTAAATTGTAGTCGAAGCGACTAAATTTAACGTTTTTTTATGTTTTCAGGAACCCAAAGAGTACTTCAATTAACACGAAAAGAGATCTTCTGCCTAATTAAAGATGCTCTTTATACTGAATCTGCTGACGAATTAGCTCTCACTATTGAGAAGCACATGACGCTCCAATTGGGATTCGCATACTTAATGACTGAAGAAGTGAAGAAAAATTTTAAATACGTCATGTACAAGTTTCGTACTTTATGGAAAGAGGCTCGCCGGAAAGAGGAGTGGTTTTTTAACAAGAATGCGGAGCGGATTTCAACAAGAATGCGGAGCGGACTTCAACAAGAACGCGACGGGTCTTCTCAAAGTACTGCGGAGACAAAGGCAATCGGTGGTCGACCTTCTACAAGTTTTTCGGATAGCAGTGAAAGGTCCAAAAGGCGAAAAACCGAAGAATTGAGAAAAGACCACAGCCTAGAAGAACTCTCTTATGCTACGCGGATGAGCCTACGTGCAAGTGGGAAAGTTGCCGCTGCGCAGGTATTGAAGAACGTCACAGCGGGGAGTCCGTCTAAGGCATCGTCCTACCTGTCGTCTTCTAACACAATTAAAGAAAGAACAATGTCGCCGGAAGAAGCCTTGTCAGTTTTGGTAGAAGGTAGATTTTCCAAAAGTCAGTATTTAGTGGTACGATCAGGCTGTAAATTAGTTCAAAGTAAGGCCTATCCGTCATACAATGTACTGCAAAAAGCCAAAATTGCTTGTTATCCACCGATGAAAACAATTACATGTACAGAAAGACGCGCAGCTATCGATCTTCAAGCATTGTTAGATCTCACGGTGAAACGAATCGTTTTAGCAAAAGAAAATGTTGTACAAAATATGTCACCCGGTGATTTGCTTAAAATGAATTTAATTTGTAAATGGGGTTGCGATGGAACTTCAGGTCAGAGTGAATATAAGCAAAAATTTACGAGTGATGATGGCACATTCACAGACGCAAATATTTTTTTTACGTCATTAGTTCCTTTACAACTGTTTTATCTTGATGAGAAAAACGAAAAAATTGTTGTTTGGCAAAATCCTGTGTCTTCTTCTCCGCGATATTGTCGACCAATTAAAATAGATTTCCTAAAAGAAACAGCAGATGCAACGAAAGCTGAAGTTAAATATGTGGAAGATCAAATAAAAAATCTAGTTCCATTTTCAGACATGGTTAACGGAAGATTAATAAAAGTAAATTGGAATCTTGCTTTAACCATGATCGACGGAAAAGTGTGCAATGCATTGGCGGACAATCCAGCTACTCAACGCTGCTACCTTTGCAAAGCCACGTCAAAAGATTTTAATAATCTTGACAAAATGTTAACGCTGTCAGTCAATGAAGAACATTTTAACTTTGGTCTCTCTGCGTTGCATTTGTGGATACGCTGCTTCGAGTGCTGTTTGCATTTATCTTATAAATTAGACATTAAAAAATGGCAAGCACGATCAGAGAAAGAAAAACAAAATGTAAAAGAACGAAAAACAGCCACTCAAGAGTCTTTTAGAAAAAACCTTGGTCTAATTGTTGACAAGCCAAAGCCAGGATTCGGGAGCACGAATGATGGTAACACTGCTCGTCGCTTTTCTGAAAATGCCAAAATTTCATCCGAAATAACTGGAGTAGACCTTCGTTTGATTACCAGATTTCATTCTATTTTACAAGTTGTTTCATCAGGACGCGAAATTAATATTCAAAAATTTAGAGATTACGCTTGGGAAACTGCGAAACTATTTGTTGAATTGTACCCATGGCTCTTCATGCCACCATCAGTTCACTGCTCATTCATGGCCCAGAAATCATTGCTTCGCTTTGATTCCAATTATATTCAAAAATTTAGAGATTACGCTTGGGAAACTGCGAAACTATTTGTTGAATTGTACCCATGGCTCTTCATGCCACCATCAGTTCACTGCTCATTCATGGCCCAGAAATCATTGCTTCGGCTTTGATTCCAATCGGTCAGATGTCTGAACAAGCCCAGGAAAGTTGCAATAAATATATTAAAAAATTTCGTCAGGACTTCTCGCGCAAAAGCAGCCGTTATTTGACAGTGAGAGATGTATTTTGCCGCCTTTTAATTAGTTCTGATCATTACATTTCAAGCGCAAGAAAACTTCCAAAAACTAAAAGAAAACAAATTTCGTCTGATGCTAAAGATTTAGTTGTACCCGATGACAGTGACACTGAAGATGAAACTGATGTGTCTACTTTAGATTCCGACATCGATTTATGTGATAGCGATAGCAAATAGATAGAGCCTATGTGTTAAAAATAAAAATGTAAATTATAAACTGAATTATTATTTTGTATTTATTTGTACCTATTCCTTGTGTACGATACTATTTTTTTTGCTTCTGAAATTTTTTTAATACGATGAAATTGTATTAAAACTAAAAATATCAATTTTTTATATGACTGTCCGCCTTATTGGATCCGCCATTTTGTTATATGAAAAAATAATGTCAAATTCGTAATCAGCGACCTCGAAAACCCCCGGGTACAGAATTTCATCCGCGAATATGCATTTTTTCATGTGGTCGTCCGCCATATTGGATCCGCCATATTGTTTTTTGAAAAAATAATGTCAAATTCGTAATCAGCGACCTTGAAAACCCGCAGGTAAGAAATTTCAAAGCGATTATTGCACGTTTTGAGGTTTTGGCCAGCTTTTTGGGATTCTGTCCCACTGTGCGCCGGTGTAGGTCTATCCTGCGATCTAGGGGTTTTAGAACAAAAGATGACAAGCTTGTTGGCGTGTAGTTTCTTGTCGCTTCATGCCCGTCTCTGTCGACCTACCGGATGAAGATCACTTTGATCCTTCACCAGGATCGGGCCTGTGACTGTAGTGTTTGTAGATTGAGGCAAGCCATGGACCGATAACGTTATGCGTTTTTTGGAGCATAACTGGTATTATTTTGTTCATGACTGGTGAGGTGTATGGGGAGAAACTGTACATATTCTACCGCACCTTTTCCAGGGTGAGAACTTGGCTGCTTTCCTCATATTCTATGTTACTAAATCGAGAATTTTAAAAGCGTTATTCCTAATAAAAGTTGCTCGTTTAATCGAAATACATAAATCTATAGACAATAAGCCCATTACACACTGTTGAATATAAACTACCATACAAATACCATCCAGAAGCCATACTACAATATTAACCACCACTATTCAAACAGTGCAAAATAAAATTACGTGAATAAACTTTGCTCACTTAGGCAAAAAAAAATTTTTCTTACCTCGATCCTTATGGCCTTATGGCCTCTACTCTCGTAAATAAAAACACAGAAACGACAGAAGCCTTGATAATAAAAACGAAATTTTTACGAGCAAACTTTAATTGTGTCTGGTTTGTGGGGACACTTTTTATTTTCATCGTATGAAGAATTGAAATGAGCACATTTCCTCCCCTTTTTCACGTTTCTTGTGCATCCCCTTGTGACTGCCATCATTCCTCTCATCTGTTAAGACCTTTTTATTAACTACAGTAATTCAGTTTCTCCAGGAATGACTTCTTCGTCTCCAACAACGTGTATTATATTTTTTTTTTGCTCCCTACAATATGAGAAAATAAATAAAAAGTACGTGCACGTGAGTATGAGAAGAACAAGTTTAGCGCCCTCCTGGAAAATGGCAGAAACATAAATTCGTTTACCTGTCAGCCGTTAAATGGGCAACAACTACACCAACTACAACAACACCAATCAGGAAAAAAAATATAACTGCAGAGGGGCGGTAGGAAAAACTCGGGCGGTTTTTTCCCCGTTCGTACAAGTTGTCAGTACCAAACTGAGGCCCGCTAAGGACCAGCATCGTCCTTCCCGGCAGCGCAAGAAAATACGAAAGGACCAAGACATATGGGAATCATTTCTACCTGTGCAGACACACGCTCTGAATGCGAATTACAACCGAAAAATATTTTTTTAATTTACTGCTTTCACTTCTTTCCTTTTATTCATTTGAAGCCATACTCCTGCCTCTATGTATATATACATTTGTGTCCTGGAGCAAGGATCCGGTGTACCGCACTATGGCGTAAAAGCCATTCTCTACAGCCAGCTACCGCACGGATATACCTGCCGTGGATATGACGACGGGGTGCTAGAACTACATGAAGCATCGGGGCCTTGGGGGGGGGGGGGGGTGGCTTGAAAACGGCATTGAGGGGCTGAAGACGGTAAGCATTTCTTTTCTCGTTGAAGAAATTCCATTTCGAATTCCTTGAGACTTTCTTGTTGCTCACTTTACCATGAATAAGAAGAAAAATAACCGAAGTGCATGGGTAAGCAGTGAGCTTTTGTTACCTCTACGGAGAATTTTATGCGATCAAATTCGTATTTTGAATACGCCCAGCGAATGTTTATGGGACTTACTTACACAGGGTGGTCCCGAAAAAAAATCATCGAATTGCGATGAGAAGGAGTGTGTGTGCGAGCAAGTCGGGCAGGACCGCTCGTCATGCTTGCAATTCCTGGTCCTTTTTCTATATCACTAACCGTCTTGTATCCTGAAACTTGACATTTTTATACGGTTCACAGGTATTACAAAATTTTTGCATTTATCTGCAATGTGGAACGATATCCTTGTGCTGGATGTGAATAAATTTTGTGCAGATGAGTGCTGCTCGTTAAGTGAATTTTCTTTTGATTTTTTTTCGAGGTGTATGTCAAAGGGAAAGGTTCGGTGGGCGGAATGATTACCATCGATAGTACTAACAAATTTTTTTCATGTTTCCTTGGGTAATCCTTTGTAGGGATGTAGGGTTTGAGAACAGGTGCAGTTGCTTTTGTAGCATGTTGTATCTACATATTTAAAAAGTCTTTTTAGCTTTAGTTTATAGAGAAAATGTCGATTTAATTTGATACCTTTAACAATCAATATTTTGCACTAATACTCCTGGTTCCCAGCAAAAAATTACCTACACTTAGTGTACTCACTTACTATTTAAGTGGACTGGGTAATTTGTATATTAAATACATAATTACAGTTTGACTAAATTCGATCAAATTGAAAAATACAAAAACAAGGTTCCAGCTCGGCTGCATCGGCGTTACAGCCTTTTTAGGCCTGAACATGTAACCGAAACGAAACGAAACCGAACCGAAATGAAGAAATTGTATGAAAATGTATGAACTCAATTATGTAGCGAACGAAACCGAAACGAAGCGGAGGATATAAATTCATTTCATTTCGGCTTTCGTTTCAGCTAGTCAGCACTGGAAAGTACTGATCAGCTGATTGTCAGGTTTCCAAGTCAGATTTTATTTTTCTTTTGTAGATTTTTAATTAACAGAAAACCCATATTAGCATCCGGCATATTATTTTATAATTTTTATTTAATTTTCTTATAATATTTTTATTTAAATTAAAAACTGTTCAGCCGCTCCTTCATTGAGCATAAAAATTGCCAAGAAATGTCAAAAATCGATTCGGTCCGATCGCTATATAATCGCTATCATATTGGAATTCATTTCGGTTACGTTTCCCTTCGGTTTCGCTTCGGCTACATGTTCAGGCCTTTTATCTGTCAATTAACGGGATCCGTCTCGTATCAGGAGGCATGATACTTCGTTGAGGGTGTTTCCCGCCAACTCCGATGGTTGTTTGCCTCATGGGTTCAGCCGATTGCCACTGAGGTCCTTCATCTTACGCAAATGAAGCCTGATATAAAAACGGTAAATCTATAGAGTAGCAGTACCCACCTCCGATTTTTTTTCAAATTTTCATATTTAATGTATTTTGATGCGTAGATTCCATTTTTGGAAAAAATAATTGCCGCTGACGCACCGTTTCGCCGTTATTCAAGTTTGAAGTTGCCAAATTTCGGTTTTTTGAAACATCATAGCTGCCATATTTCTTCTCCGTTTTTTTTAAATATATATATTTTATGCATTTTGATGTACACTTTTAAATAAATAAATTATATAAAAAAAATAAATAGTTCATTCAAATGTTAGCTGCTTTACAAGAAAAAAATCTTATAGAAGGCAATGTCGGTAAGTAAAAAGTGTTTAACCACCATATTTTGAATTTGTTTTTTTTGTAAAGCAGCCAATATTTGTATTAAATATTTATTTCCTTTTATATAATTTATTTGTTTTAAAAATATGCATCAAATACATAAATTTAAAAAAAAACGAATGGGGAATATGGCGCTCATCACTTTACAAATAAACAAAATTATGCAACTTTGAAATTAAATAAAAAACAAACGGTAAATCGGCGACAATTAATTTTTTCGAAAACAAATTCTACGCATCAAAATACATAAAAAATATAAATTTCAAAAAAATCGGAGAAGAAATATGGCAGTTGTAACCAGGGGCGTTTCCAGCCAACTGGCTTAGGGGGGTAATTTAAAAAAAAGAAAAAACTTAAATATTGTTTTTGATTCCATAAATACCATTTGCACCCTCCCCAAGCCACCCCTAGCTGAAGTTGCCATTTCACCATAGAAATATAAACTAACATGGAACGGCTGTGTCGTGTAAAAACCCTGTACGTGAGCGACCACTCTAAAGGTAGCTTGTTTAAAAGGACAGCAATAATGTGCACAAGTGGGACAAAAATTGCCGAACTGTCTGGGGTAGCTTCTTGAGTGAATGGTGGCGTGCCAAGTCAATATCCGGGGGGCATAGATTTTATGCCAGGAATTTTAATCGCTCCGCTTTTAAAACTTCCCTCTTATTATTTCTGCATATTTTGGCCTGCACTGCCTTACCACTACTACCGAGTGAACTCAAACACATCAGGAATTGTGGTACGCTTAATCTGGCTTACAGCCATTCCGTGTTTAGTTTATATTTCTATGCATTTCACCCCCACACTCCGGCAAATGGTCAAAAATGTCTGCTTTTTTTCAATTTAGCCCCTTTTCACCCCCCTACGCCCTAATTCGAGGTGGGTCCACTTCGCGCAAAAATGTCATTATAAAAAATGATTCAAATTACTTGAAAAGCTTATATACCAAACGGCAGAAGGTTGGACGACACGATTTTTTCAAGTGCCAGCTCCCCTACTAAAGGCCCGTCCTCACTACGCGTACTTAGATCCCACGCGCTTTTGGTGGAAAGGCCTTTAAATTTTCTGAATCGTGAGTTTTTTTATCCTAAAATAAGAACTAATCTGAAAGAAAATAATTATCTATAATAGTATTCTAGTTGTGCCACTTTCAACATTTTTCCAAGAAAATTGCCTTCTTTTTTCCAGGGAGACGAGAGAAATCGAATGAGACTTTTTTCTCAGAAGAGAATTTTTTATTTTCTGTTGTTTTTGCTTGATCGGAAGAGAATTTTTTTTACAGAAGAGAATTTCGTTTTGTGTTTGATATTTTTGCTATTTTATTACGTTTTGTGCTTAAAGAGGGGCCCCACTAGTTTAATGAATATTGATTAATCTACATTGAGAAAAAAAATCAATTTTCATTCAAAAATCCCGTATTGTGTGGAGGTACAATGTACCTTTTTAAGCGCGGCCTTTGTCCGTGCAGTTTGGCTATAAGGAAAAAAAAGTGCGTGTAGTGTGGATCCACCATAAAAGGTAGAAAGTCATCACTTCTCTTTCGCAGCGCTTGAGGAGTTAACTTCAATTTGTTTACATCGGCTGTTTCCACACGAGCGTACACACGACAGGCAGAAGCCGTCTGCAATCGCCAATTCTCTGCGCGGGTGATTTTAACTTTCATAATACAAATTGGCTAAATTACTCAATGTATATATATCTCAAAGCGCTTGACGTCAATAAATCTACTGGCCTAATATTATAGCCCTTAGGTATTTTAAAAATATATTTGAAAGTTCTTCATCATTGGCTAAACTTCTGCGCGCACTTTTTTCCCTGTCGTACTTCTCGAAGGAGTATCCAGGCTCGAAACTAGCTCATGTTCAGCACGCACCAAAAAAATCTACCCAAAACTACCGCCCAATAGCAATTACTTCTATTCTCTCTTAAATCGCGGAGAAAAAAAATTAAAAGCCTATGAATTATCTTGACCCAAATTCTACAACACAAGCAGTACAGGTTTAGACGAGCTTCGTCTATGGCTGACAAAGCCCTTCAACCAAAGCATTCATCACTTTGGCGAGTCTTACTACGTTTCGATGACAGCTTGAGTGCTCGAAAGCTTGAAAATCTCAAGAACTCGAGCGCGTATATGCTCTGCTTACTTGAAGCGGCATATTAGCTTGAAATGAGCTTGAGTTCTTAAGCTGACATTTAAAGTCATAATTATATTTCTTTCTTTTATCGCACCATTTATTTCTTTATTAATAATTTAGTCTTCTCATGTTTCCACAAATTGCTTTTTAGACATATTTACAAGCCTAACTTTCACAATTTTAAGCCCTCAAGCTTTCAAGCCCAGTTTACATGACAAGCACTTGAGCCGATCAGAAAAATCTTTTTGATCGACCTCAGTCGAGCTGCTTGCGTTTACATTTGTACTTGAAGTACGCTTCAAGTAAGCGCCATGGAAACGCAGTATTAGTTCAATGTTTTTCCATTTGCAGCTAGAATGTCAAGATTTTCGGATTTTCCAACTCTTGAACAACCTTCATACAGCTAACCGGGAAATGGCACTTAACTCCACAATTTTGAATTTATAAGTTTTGACCAAAAATTCGTTATTTGCGCCCTTGAAAACCCCTAGATACCCACTTTTATTGGAATCGGAACAAAATTAACAAAATTCGTCCGCCATATTGGCGCGGCCGTTTTGAATTTATAAGTTCTGATAAATTCGTTTTTTGCTACCTTAAAAATCCCAGAGACCGATTTTCATTGGAATCGGAATAAAATTGGCAAATTCAACCATATTTCTGCGACCATTTTGAATTTCGAAAATCTGGCTTCGAGGTGCATCATGGAAGACCCCCATGGACTTTCGTGCAAATTTCAAAGCTCTGCGATGAATTTCAAAGAAGCTCTCCATGACAGCGCCATTTGGCAGTGGCCTTAGAAAGTAATAGAATAGCCTATGTTCTTTCTTTTAATGTAAATAGCACATGGTTAAAATTTCATTAAGATCGGTTACACGGTGTAGGAGCTTATTGCGTACAGACAGACAGACAAACATTCAGTTTTATATATTAGATAGCTGTGTCGGAAAACAGACTGAATCGAAATTGAAATATCAGTTACACTTTTTGAGTATCAACCAAAGACTGAAAAGAGGCGGAAACAAGGCGGACATTTTATCATTTTTATATTTGGAATATTCTTTGGAAGGATTCGGCATTTCTTGGACTTAGAAAAATTTGGAAAATTTTTTAATTGTTACTTTATATATACAAATGTCGGTAATTGTAGAGTTTAACCCCCACCCCTCCGATTTTCTTGAAATTTTAGTATGTTGTAGTATTCGTCATCCTGAGCAAGAATATATATATATATGTTGGGCGCGGAAACGATTTCTTGGAAATTGATAAATTGAGGTCAGGAATTTGGGGCGGGGGGGGGGTTGTTAAAAAATGATCTAAGTTTAAAGAACTGTTAAAATCATTTTCAACCCCTCCTCCCCACCCTTACCTCCTACGAATTTATATATGAGGAGCGCCAGAACAAAAACCGATAAATCCCATTTTGACATTTTTTTTATGATGGCAATTGGTTGTTTTCGTACATATTTATAACCATCGTTCATCGAACCTGTTCAGAAACGGCTAAATCTGCTTCAAAAACCTTCCCAAAAACACTGACCTGAACATAAACCGATAAATCCATTGAGGGTGTCAACACTAGTATTCCTTCAACAGCAGCAGAACCGGTTTTACAACTTAATCTAGGTCTATAGGCTATGTGCACGAAGCCTACAGCGCCGCCAGTGGGACGGAGAAAAGAATTGAACTCCCTTTTTATTATTGGGTTATACCGGGAAATTTTTTTAATAAACAAATATCTTTTAATGTAGCTGTGTGCATATAATATAAATAGCATAGCATAAAAGGTACATGGAAATTATTTATTTTGAGTATTTTTTTCTTCAATTAAGACGTATAATACAAAAATAATTAATTCGTTTACATTGATAGCATAACCTCAAACCATGGGTTTGTTTTGATTTTGACACATCCGCAACAACAATGCACACTGGAAAAATGTAGTTCAGAATTTGCAGTGATGCTCACATCGAGCGCTGGCATCTAAATTATTTCTAGCTCCGCCCCCGTGCACATAGCCTATACTGGCATTCTTTCATCGCGAGTAACGTTCTTGTCTTTACGCGGAGATATCTACGTGCGTTTCGATAATTATATTTGCTATCCACGAGTAATAAGAGTAAGCAGAAGCACATTGTGTATGGGTTAAGTTTTTTAGTTTCTGCTGCTGCTGAAGGAATACTAGTGTAGATTGGGCCAAGGCTATCCAATTATATCCAATGATATATCAAATTAGTCTGATTAAAAAACGATAAATCCATTTTGTTTTTTATAATATCTCAACAGGTACCGCACACAGGAATGTGGTATTTAGGTTTCCACACTGTGTTATCAACACCAATAAATTGGTAAGCTTCGTTCACCTCTAAATTATAAAGCCATAGACTTGCACAGATTTTTTCAATTTTCCAAAAAAAACTTAAATGTGATTTATCGGTTTTTGTTCCGACGCTCCTCATATGTAATTCCCAACTTGTAATGTAGTAGAGGGAAATTGTCATATGATAGTGATGTAGTTGGGAAGTTGGATTTTTTGTTTTTTTTCTTTACATATGTTAAGATAAAGCGAAAAAAAAATTTCTGCAAAATCGGTACTGTGCTGCACGAGAAAATTGCATAAATGTCCATTTTTGATGCATTTTGAGTGCAATGCTGCACTATTTTTTTAATACTTTAAAAATGAATCCTAACCTCAAAAAACCAAAATGTATGAAATTTTGTTTTATTTTACTAAAAATGAAATAAATAACGGGAAAATAGTCGGATTTTAATAAAAATTGGAGAAAATATGTAATTTGATGCTATAAATACGTGGTTAAAATTTCAAAAAAAACTTTCGATTTTTACGGCAACAATTGGCAGTTTTCGAAAAAAATTTAAAATTGCCGCCATTTTATGCCAAATTATCGTACGGTAAAATATTTTTTTTTAAATTGTAGGTTTTTTTTGTACTTTATTATGAGCATACGCAATACTTTGTTACTTTATTTAAAATGTCTATTTTAGGACTTTGGAAAAACTAAAAAATCTCAATTTTCAATATTTTGCCTTTTGCCAACTATGAAAAGCTACTTGCCAACTACATATGAAAAACAGGCAAAAAATTGAAAAATTGAGGTTTTTTACTTTTTTCAAAGTCCTAAAATAGACATTTTAAATAAAGTAACGAATAAAGCAAGCACAAACGATATCAAAGTTCCCCGCATCAAAATGTTTCCTAGAAAAAAGTTTTCATTCCAACGAAGACACGAACCTTATCAAAATTTCCCCTACAAAAAAGCTTTCAACCTAGCGAAGACAAGAAACCTTATTCTTAAAAGCTGATACACGCGTACATGGAAAATAGTCTAGAACCCGCTCTGCTATAACACTGTTGAAGGCGTAGATATCGAATATGAATAGTATATTTTTCATTAAGTAATGACTAATTATGTTATTCGCAAATATAATTATGCTTGTATAAATAATATAACGTTTGGTTTGTACGAGTTATACCTGATTACTTTGTGGCCACTCTTTTGGGGCTGCTCTTTTTAAATTTGCAATTTCCGACCTTGAATTAATATTTGCCATGCCCGAAAACATAAATAATATTTCTTTTTATCCATATAATTAAAATTATTACAATTATCTCTTAGTTTTTCAATAAATGATTTATTAAATAAGTAAAGATCGATCAATTTAGCTCACCTCCTTCTAAGTTAAGAGCACAATTTTTGCATCATATTTTAGACTTATCTGGAAAATACTGTATATACAGATTTTAACTAGTTTTATTACATTTTAATTAAAATGTAAAATGTTATGTAGATTGGCACCAATCAGCAATTGCAAAAAAAACTCAATTACCATTGAAGATACCTGATAAACAAAACTAAATTCCCCGCAGCTACGCATCCCTTAAAATTATTCAAATTTATCCCTCCACCCCTTCCGATACGAAAAAGATAAGTTATACAATTCGCATTAATTAAAATATGTATCCCCAAAGCAGAATTGTAATTAATTCCACTAATCGCCCTTCAGCAACAGAATACCTGAATACAATATCAATTTTTCGTGTACCTTGCTCCTTTTTTTGCATATTATTTTTGAAAATCTTGCTTCGATGGATAATACAAAAAAATTCCATGCACCTGTTTCACAGGTGAGCCCTCCACCTTCTCTTCACCCGAAAAAATAAACCGCGAAATACAACAGCAGCAGCAACAACACGGGAAAAAACCTCGAGGAGAAAATAAAATTTGCTGATTCCATTGCCTGTGGGTATTTCTACTGAAAATGGAATTATACCCAGGATCCGGGGGATGTTATAAAGTTTTTCTCTCGCTCTCTCTCTCCATAAAAGGAAGAATTTTTTTCAGATTTTCCCTTTCATCCGCTCCACCAGCTTCATCCACTCTCGGCAGCGAGCATCCACTTTGATCATTAAAGCGTGACTTATTGCATTTTTTGCACTTCACTGTGCAAATTATTATTTTCCTTCGGATGTTAACATTTTCCAATGGCACCCCAGCCCAGCCCCTAGGTCTTGACTAGTCCACCCCTGCGGGTAGCATGGTCTTTGTGGGGTATTCTTGTTGCAGGCGGTGGCCACCATTTGGTCCTGGCTATTGGGAAGGGGGGCGGAGAGCTCCTGGGAAAGACATCCGAGTGAAAGAGCGAGAGAGAGGTCTGCTCAATTGGTCCTGCTGGAACGGAGACTAGAGGGTCGGTGGCTCAGAAGACAGGGTTTTTAGTATTGATTACTAGAAGGGATGAAGGAGATATATCCTTGATGGGACTAATTACAATATTTGCGCGCAATTGTGGTTAATTGCTTGGTTTTTTTGCTGTAGTTTCTGGAAAACGCCAAAACCAGGTCCAAGCTCTCCAGGACTCGCCCGCCACTGATTGCATCCTTGTACGTGCGTCGTTAATTCGTTTTACGTTTCACAAGTGGCCAATCGCTTCTAGTGCGGTTATCCACTCTCCACCCACACTAATGAAATCGCATTTTAACATTCCCGAGTTCTTGGCAGAAACTTTTATATTTAATTTCAATTTCTTTGTTGTATTTTAATTTAAAATCACTCAGCCCTGCAGATTGCCATTACACGGAATCCAGTGTGTGTGTATATAGAGCACAATGCTCCCGCTCTGGCTGATTACTTTGTGATGAAGTCCCGATTTCTTCCTTTCTATACAATACGAACAGCAAAACCTCCCTATGATCACAGGGACAACGCGCTTCTGCCTCTGGGACATACTAGAACTAGAGAAGCGAGCAAACAATGTTTAGTTGTACCTCGGGGGCTTAAATCTTAATTCATATTGTACTATCGCACCATTCATTTCGATATTATGGATATTAGCCTTGCTATGCATACTAAATTATATTATCAATGCTTGCAATCTTGGGATACATTCCGTCTGTGTGTGTGTTCTGATTAGTTTCCTTGTGGAATTCAAGGATTTTTTAAATTAAACTGCACACGAATTTCGCTTTAGTAAAACGCTTTTTTTGCACCATCAACTGATATTAGGTTGTTGGCTTAGTCAAGCATAAGAACGCGAAAAAATTGTTAATGATAAACGAAAATTTTGGAACGTCCAAGGTTTAGTTAAACAAATTTCGTTGCACGATATCGGTGGATGAATATCATTAAACGAAAAATGAAAAAAATTGAAGTCAAGGCCATTCGCAAGTTAAATCAGATTAAGAATGTGATATGAGCATAGTCAAAGAGACCGAGTCTTTATTGAAACACACTAAAAAATTCGACTCTCTTTGTTTTAACACTGATCCATTCTTAACCCTAGTAACGAT
This sequence comes from Thereva nobilitata, assembly GCA_963855945.1. Classification (NCBI taxonomy): domain Eukaryota; kingdom Metazoa; phylum Arthropoda; class Insecta; order Diptera; family Therevidae; genus Thereva; species Thereva nobilitata. Next base: position 85,191,246 of record OY979697.1, read on the forward strand.
TGCCAGTCATCAGCGTAATAGGAGTAGTGTATTCGCAGACTTAAACCGGTGTCCACACTAGCAATGGCAATGTCAATCAAAATGTCCTGTGTAGACGCCATATTATGTCTCATGGCAAGACATCAGATAACTTGAGGATTACGTCACGCTGACATTTGGCATGCCATGGATGATGGCTAGTGTAGATACTGCTTAACGATGATCTGAGGAGCATTTCTGATTGGACTGTTACCAATAAACTGCTCCTAAATCCTAGGAAATCTTCATGTCTGGTGGTTAGTAAGACTCCCATTGTATTAAGTACTCTCGCACTAATTGTAATAAATGATGCCGATGTTTAGTCACTCAGAAACCTATAGGTGTTGTGTTTAATTCTTTGTAGTCATACGAGTAGAGTTCTTCAAGTCAAACTATGGTAAGTTCTAGCTTTCTCACACCAGGGCAAAACAGCACATTTACGACGACAAAAATGTTTTTTTAAATAATGAAGTATTACTGCTAGTAATTATATTTTAATATTACGAAAGATGATTACAATCATCTAAACCGGTTTTTTAACAAGACATTGTGTTTGTGTCAGGTACATTAAATTATTTAAAATGTGTAGTAATAATAATTTGTTTTTTAAAGGTAAATAATTTTTTTTATTAAATGCAAATTACAAAAGCATGAAAATATTTAACAATGAATATTAATGAGAGTCGCTTTCATCGACATCCTCAATATCATCATCATTAGTACTTTCTGGAAAAATATTTTCTAAATATTGAGGTATTGTTATCATTGCCCTCACTTCATCATTGAAACCATTATTCTTAGTCTTTGATTGTTTTTGTCTCTTCGAAGTTATAAGAGGATCTGAATTTATGAGCATCCAGTGAATAATGTCCGTATTTGTGTCTATTCTAGACGTTTTCCTTGAATGAATCAGTCTAATGTTTTTGTACTCTTTTTGGCTGGTTTCAAAAACATCCTCTGAAAACTGGCCTACAGGCAATGGCAAAGAAGCTATGATGTCGCTGCTGTGGATGAGTAACTTGTGAACAGAAGCACTCATTCTGTACCATCCATATAGTTGAGTGCAAAGCTTTGCGGTCTCGAGGCAATAAAGCTTGAAAGTTTCGACTTTTATGTAATGGCAACTTGAAATCGCAGTTAAGATATTTGAAAATCTTCTGATAAGATGTTCGTCCAGGCCTGTTATTTCAGCTGCAATGATAGGGTTGGCGAAAAATTTTCGAGTGGTATTACCATCATTTGTGTTACCTCCACCTTGTTTGGGCTGATCTACAACTAAGCCCAGTTTTTCGTAAAACGTACTTGTGATTATTGTTTTTCTCTCTTTGACAAAATTTTTTGCTGTTTGCCCTCTAGCTTGCAATTGCTTCAACTCCATTTTATAACTTATATGTAATAAGTATTCAAATTATCTTAGGTAAGCATGTAATACAGATATTCCAAACCTGAATGCTGAAATATTGCAAGTTCTTGACAAAACTTTGTCGATATCATTAATATCCTTGGGCGTTATTTTGCATATATTACAGGCTTGAGATGAAGCAGTGTCTGTCAGAACATTACACGTTTTTCCATCCATCATTGTACAGATTGGAAAGTGTTGGAACAGAATGTTCTTTTCCGTATTCAGGAAAACAATGGTAGGTTGAAGAGTCCGGACTTGTTGCTCGATATTATCGTATACCTGTTTAATGGTGATGTTAGTTTCTTTCACCAATTTAAAACAAATTGGACGGCAGTATTTAGTCGATGAAGGACTGTAGTTTTTTCAAAAGATAAGCTTCTTTCCTCTGTGTGTTACTGATATTTCTAAGGGAACAATTGTGCTTACAATTACGTTTGAGTATAACATCCCGTTGTACTTCAAACAATTTACTCACAGTCAAATTAAGTAAATTTTGTAAGGGAATGCTAGCTTCGCATTCTGATATTGTCATATTTTCAGGGTAGCAACTTTTTTTAACTTTGGATATAACATTGTATGCTGGATACAAAGAAGCTCCTCTTGCTTTTGCTCCTCTTTGGCTTTTAATGGTGTGGCCACACTACGCGGTCTTGGGTCGTACGCGCTTTTGCCTTTTTTTTTCATATAGAGTTTTATGACTTTTTTACGACTTTTTTACGACTTTGTCCATGGTAAAGGCCGTGCGGCCAAACAACGCGGACAAAAGGCTGTGGTTAAAAAGGTACATTGTGCGTCCACACACTATGAGCTTTTCAAAAGCGCGTACGCCGTTTCAAATGAGAATTGATTTTTTCTCACTCATGACTCAGAAAATTAAAAGATCACGCGCGCTTTTGGCTGGCCGTACGACCAAAAGCGCGTGGATTCTAAGTCCGCGTAGTGAGGACGGGCCTTAATGTAATCTTCCTTTGTTAAGCTTGTATCAACTATGAGAGCTAATGCTTCTTCTAGCGTATACGTAGTGAACGCAGGTCGGGTCACTTGTTGCATTTTCTTTAGCTTTTTAGGTGAAGCTTCCAATGCCAATGCAAAAGTGATGAATGCTGTTGTTCTTCTTCCTGACTTTACCAAGCTAGATTCAGCTGCATACGTAAGCTGCTCGGGAGAAATGTGTTTGACGAGCGATTGAATGTTCCTTTGTTTACTGCGAAGTGATAACGCAGTAAAACTCTTTGTCGGTCTACCTTTCACTTGTTTTTTTCAGGTGGCTGACCAATTTCTACCAATTGCGGTAGCTTAACCTGTCCATTTAGCCATTGCGAATTCTTTTTTAGAAATTTTTCCTGAATGTAATGACTTTCTTTCCATTTAGCAACTAACTTCGTTACAAACACCTTTATTGAGTTTTTGACTGTATTTTCATATTTCAAAGGAATTTTTGTGATGTTAAACTTCTCCAAAATATAATTTAGAACACGTATTTTGCAATCAGGTAACGACATCTTAAAAAACTTTCACTTTTTAACACTAAAAATAGTTCTTGTTTAGTAACATTTAACGACTTCATAGAATCACTTTGACTACCTGAAAACAATTAAAAATTATATCAAAAGTTGGCAACAGATGGACCCAAAGCTAGTTCGAAATAAAAGACAACACAAATGCCTTAACTCTGATTACTTAAAATGAGCGGAACTCGGTGGAACTTTTATTATAAGCTTACAACAATAACAAATATGCAGAAAAAAAACTAGAACACTTCTTAAAATGTTTTGAATTGTTTTATATCTGAATGCATTACTTTATCTATCATAATTATCTTATTTCAAAAAAATTACTGCTTAGCAAAACGTCCATAATTAAAAATGTTGATTAGGCACGCTGTTACTGTACAAAAGTATAACATTTAACACTGCGTTTAGGACACTACTGAATGCGTATTTACAATAAGTGCAAAAAGTCAACTTGAGTTAACATGTAGAAACTTGTTCGTTAGTGCTGCCGCAATCAATTTATTGTTTCGTATTCGAGGAATATTAAGGAACATTTTACAATATGAAATATATAAATTTTAAAATAATTAAAAGTCGAATGTGGCAGTTATTATATCATACTCCCATACAATGACGTGCTTTAAAAATTTATTAAAAAAACGATATATAGGACGCAGTTTTTTTAAAACCATTTAATTATACTGACAAAGACATACATTATACATAAATTTCATAAAAAAATGTGGTGTACTTTGGCAATTATCGCATTTTTTAAATTTAAGTAATATAAAGTTAAATAAAAAAGTAACGGTGCATGAGTGCCAATTTTTTTTCCCAAAAATAAATTGCCCACATCAAAATATACAATCTGTATAAATTTCATCAATATTGGTGAAATAATATAGAAATTATGACCTGTTCAATTTTTGAATTTTCGGTACTTTGAAGTGGAATTACAAGATAACGGGACTTGACCGACACTTTTTATTAACATACCTGAGTTGTACATAATTAACTGTACCTTGTGTAAAAATTTCATCAAAACCGGGCGTGGAGGAGTTATGCTAGGTTTCCACTTGTCGTTCAATTGACAAAGTTCAAAAGTTTTAGTTTTTGTCATTAAACGACACTATTGCCAATTCATTTCCAATTATGTCAATTATTGCTAAAAATTAATTTGTCAATTCATTGACAATAATATTTTGACAAATGCCATTGCCAGTTCACTAAAAGCTATTTCCAGTAGGGCTGACAATTTGAAACTGTAATCTCATTGTTAATTTTGAATTGTGCTATTGTATGAGAATGGAAAAGGTAAATATTTAATTTTCTATTGTTTTATTGTGCCAAGAACAAACTAGTTGGGTTGTGGGTTTGACCCTTTCGGTCCACATGATCAACTTCCCATGTTTAGCACTAGCGGGAAATTGACTAGTACCAGAACTGGTGCCAAAGTAATCCTGAGAGAAGCTAGTTCAAATTACTATAATAGAGGTAAATCCACAGAATTTTTCTAGAGAGTTTGTTTTTCCTGAACGTTAGCAAACGAATTTCCTTCGTTCTTCGTTCTCTACACTAGAACGCATTTGTCCTGAGCATGTTGCAGCGCCGCTGATAACCTGTGAAGCAGATGAAATTCGAACGATTTCGAGAGATATAAAGGACTTGCCAGACTTGACCGAAAAGGCCAAATTTTTCAGTAACTCCTGGAAATTCGGGGATGAGTTTCAATTTCCAGAAACTGTAGGACGTGGAAAACAATTCCCCGTCAAAAAAGTGGTGATCTAAGGTTGGAAGAATTCGTGCTCTTTGTAAAGGATTTACAGGGTTTTTTAAGAGTGTTTGAATTTTGGCAAGTGATTTCTTGTTGGCATGCTGTCACTCTGCCGAATCCCGAAAAGGTAACTTTATTTAGAACGGGTTTCCTTCCAACGAGCCTATTAATATTAGAAAAACTAATAAATTTAAGGTGCTTTGAACCTTAGCCGAAATCTTTTCATTATATCATGAAATTTTTTTAAAAACATGTTTTCGTTAATATTCTTTGATCGGCACCTCAAAGAAGTCGATATTGTGTCTTTTGATTGACAAACTATTTAAACACAATGCCAATAAATTTTCACTGTCAATTAAAAACAAAGTAACATTTTGTTTGATAACTCAGCTATTTCCACTTGGCATGTAAATTCCTAGTCAGTCATTGACAAGCACTGTTGGTCAATTGAATGACATGCAGCTTTTCGCTATTTCCACTTGCCAATTTTCTAAATGGCGTAATAATGCGTCATTTGTCAATTTCAAAACGACAAGTGGAAACCTAGCATTAATCTGAACATTTACCAAATTTTGCAAAAATCAATTGTTAGTGATTTTTTGACCAAAAACTGTTTTTTGGATACTTTGACCTTGAATAATTTTGAAAGGGTTGTTTTCGAAAAAATGACAAGAGGCTTTTTTGTAGGCAATAATGTTTCGTATTGACTGATCAAAATACATTTTGGAAAAAAGCAGGTTTTGAGTGATGTTTTGGCCAAAAAGTGATTTTTGATAACTTTGACCTTGAATAACTTTGAAAGGGTTAATCGGGTCAACATCTTTGTAAGAACTAAAGTTGTAGAGAATTTCATTGTCAATATTTAGGGCCTTTGTACGGGGTTTTACGACCTATAGAAACCGAGATACAAGGAAAATACCGGAAAACCGCTATATTTCCAGCGGCCATGTTTTTTTTGTGATTCCGAAATGGTCTTCTTGGAAAGTCCCAAGGAAGCTGTGTACCAATTTTCAGCCATTTCCGAATTTTGTTTCCTTTAAATGCTAATTTGCTTGTTTTTTAATTAACTTTCTAGAAAAAAATACCAAACAATTTTCAGACGTCAAATTTTATGAAATTTTTCAATTTTAAAAGTATTTTAAATGGAAAATAAATATTTTCATAAATTTTTTCAAACATGTTCTTTTATTTGATTGTATAAATTTCTTTACCCTAATTTTCAAAAGTTTGCTGTTGGGATTATTTGCATAAAACTCAGGTGTATTCTTCTATATTTCGATAATTTTACTGTAGGGAAAAATGTAGGGAAAAATCGCACATTCTTCTTCTTCTTTAACGGCTCTACAACCGGGATCCGGTCCTGGCCTCTCGCAACTGTTCTCTCCACCGGTCCCGATTCTGAGGCGATGTCATCCAGTTTGGCATCCCTATGCTCTATCCTTCCAGCGGAGGTTGGGTCTCCCTCGCTGTCGCACCCCATAAGTCTTACCGCAGAGAACTTTCCGAGCAGGCTCATCCGTCTACCGAGCTTTATTTTCCTCACAACATCTATGTCGCGATAGCGCTCGTAGATCTCGTCATTGTAGAGTCTCCGGATTGGTCCTTCCTCACATAAGGGGCCAACAATCCTCCGAAGTATTTTCCTCTCGAACACCGCCAAGAGGTTAGAGTGCTTTTTGCTAAGCACCCACGTTTCGGATGCATATGTGAGGACCGGCAAGACCATCGTCTTATATAGTAAAAGTTTAGACGTATGGTTAGATGCTTGGATTTGAAGAGCCTTGACAGGCTATAGTAGGCTTTGTTGGCTTTTAGCAGTCGTGCGCGTATTTCAAGTTCCATGCTATTGTCGGCTGCTACTATTGACCCAAGGTAGGTAAATGATTTTACCACATCAAACTCGTGTTTTTCTACCTTGATTGTGGGACCAATGTTAGGTGTTCTTGCAGACGAGGCCACCATGTACTTTGTTTTGCTTTCGTTGATGTGCAGTCCCAGATTTCCTGCCGCGCGCTCAATCTGGATGAAAGCTTCTTGTACAGCTGTTGACGTTCTTCCAATGATGTCAATGTCGTCTGCATAAGCCAGTAATTGGGTGGACTTGTGAAGGATTGTGCCCCTTGATGTCACGCCCGAATCTCGGATCACTTTCTCCAACGCCAGGTTGAAAAGGAGGCAGGCCAGACCGTCCCCTTGTCGGAGTCCATTATAGATGTTGATTGGTCTGGACAGTGTTCCGGATACCTTTACTTGGCTTGTCACATTGGTCATGGTCAACCTACATAGTCTTGTCAGCTTATTGGGAATGCCGAATTCTATCATGGCTTTGTAGAGTTCTACTCTGGCTATGCTATCATAGGCGGCTTTAAAGTCTATGAAGAGGTGTTGGATTGAGTTTTGAAACTCTAGACATTTTTCCATAGCCTGCCTCAAAGTGAAAATCTGATCGGTTGTTGATTTGCCTGGGCTGAAGCCACACTGGTATTGGCCTACAATATTTCTAGCGTATGGGGCCATCCTGTATTGTAGGATGGCGGAGAATATCTTATACGCGGTACTCAACAACGTTATACCACGATAATTGCTGCACGTTGTGATATCTCCTTTTTTATGTACCGGGCAGAGGATGCCTTTTCTCCAGTCTTCTGGCATCGCGTCCTGCTCCCATACTTGCACAATTAATTCATGAATCGCTTGGTGTAATGTAGGCCCTCCATATTTAACCAGCTCCGCAGGGATGCCGTCTGCACCCGAGGCCTTGTTGTTTTTGAGCCGGGTGATGGCACTGCTAACTTCTGCTAAGCTTGGTGGTGACAGCGTAGCATTATCGTCAGATATTGGTGGAGCCTCCAAATCCTCAGTTAGCTCGCCATTTAGCAATTCATGAAAGTGCTCTTCCCATCGCTCCAAGATGCCTTGAGGATCGGTGATCAGATTCCCTTCTTTGTCCTTGAAGTATGTGCAACGAGGTGTGAATTGCGTCATACCGCGTACTCTTCGGTAGAACTCCCGCGCCTGGTGCGGCCGTCGCTCTCTGTAGCGTTCTAGTTCACAAACGAGATTTTTCTCCCAGGCTTCCTTTTTTCGTTTGTGAATTCTCTTTTCTTCTTTTCTGAGCTCTTTATATTTCTCTTCGCGTGCTCGTGTTCTCTGAGACTGCTGCATTGCTCGATACGCAGCATTCTTACGTTCAGTTGCCAGCTTGCATTCATTATCGAACCAGTCGTTCCGATCTCTACGACTTCTGCCTAAGATGGAATCAGCAGTACTAATGACAGTATTTTTAAGGCGGGTCCAGCTCTCGTCGACGCCCGGCATCTCATCCCCAGGACTTGCTCTTCTGAGCGCGAGTTCTAACGCCTGACCGTAGCTGTTTCTGGCCATTTCGTTGCGTAGTGCAGCTGTGTTGCTTCGAGCCTGATCAGCGGATACAAAGCTTTTCAGCGTTGTAATGCGCTCTCGGAGCACCATACCAACAAGATAGTGATCTGAGTCGAAGTTGGCACCTCGGTACGTTCGTACCGTCATCAGACCCGAAAGGTGGCGGCGGTCTATCAACACATGGTCTATTTGATTGCGAGTCGCCCCATCAGGAGATATCCAGGTGGCTTTATGGATATCTTTACGCGCAAATCTGGTACTTGCAACGACCAAGTTCTTACTTGCTGCCATCTCTATAACTCGCTGCCCATTGTCATTAGTGTTCTCATGCAAGCTGTGGGTGCCGACATATTGCCTGTATACGGGCTCCCGGCCTACTTTGGCGTTCAGGTCTCCCAATATGATTTTTACATCATATCTGGGGCAGGCATTAAGTTCCCGTTCAACTACTTCGAAGAATTCTTCTTTTTCATCGTCCGGGGACTCTTCTGTAGGTGCGTGAACGTTTATGAGGCTGATGTTCTTAAATTTGCCTCGCACACGAAGGGTACATAGCCTTTCGTTTATTGCTTTAAAGCCGATAATGGTAGGCTTCATCCTTTTGCTGACCATAAAACCTACCCCGAGCACATGGTGTTTCGTATGACAGCTGTAATATACGTCATAATCAGGTTTTTGCAAAACACCATTCCCTGTCCATCGCATCTCCTGAATGGCGGTAATGTCAGCTTTATATGTTGACACATCGCACATTACATAGGGATAATTTTATCTCACCGGAAACAAATGCAGTTTGGAATTCATAAGTATGGAATTCAGTCCTACCTGCCTACTTATGAAGCAAATAAACCCAAATATACTTACAAAATTTCCACAATAAAATCTAGATCCACCACCAATAATTTAACCGTTAATCCTTATTGGTACTCATTAACATTTACAAAAATACCATACCAAATAAAACTGTTCATTATCCGTCCAATGTATGTCGGTTCTCTTTTAAACCATAATAATTGCGTGCAGCTTGAGACAAAAATCTTCCAAAAACTACCAAAAATCCAAGCTCGTATTTCACCATCAAAGACAATTGAATACCAAAACATTCATTCCGTCTTGTTACTTTAGGTTAAGAAGTTCCACCAGCAGCGAAGACGGACTCCCGAAAAATCCAAATAACTGTCGCGAAGTAGAATAAAACAAGCTGAGCACACCTCCACCCCGTCGAAAGAAGAGTGACCAAATCGTGGCCATGGCCAGAGTTCCCGTGTCAACCAGAAGTCAACTAATTACCGTACCAGAATCTGAACAAGCTGCAGCCGGACAGACAGATAAATTAAACTCCTTGGTCAAACAATAAAATTTATTTCCCATCTTTGGTCAGAGTTGGGGTCCCCTCAACCAAAAAGAGGCACAGTCCTCACGAACTACACACAAGGTATCAGTAGGCTTCCTCCATGGACCCGACCGGGAGCTACAACATACACGAGTATAGTGGGACCTCAACTGGTTCTGCACGCAGGGTATAATTCCTAAATGAGGAAAGGCCAAAGGGACAGCGCTACTGGAGATGATGTCAGAGGAGGCTTCAGTCGTGATAACCTGGAAAAGATTCGCCAAAAAATTCCGAAAAGTTTTTAACAAAAGGCACGGAAATGTGCGTGCAAACATTTTAGAATTCCTTGATTTAGATGAAAGCCACACTGCGGATGAACGAAGTGGATAACGACGAAAAGGCGCATAAGTTGCCGTTGATGACATTTTATCAAAGTGTTTCTATGGCCAAGGGTTACGTATGCGAGGAACCCCCGTTCGGTTGAGCCGCGGCACCATACCGACAGCTGCGTTTTTCTACCGAAACAAATAGTGGAGAATTGCGCCCGGTGACTAGACTCGTACACCTAGCGAATGCCTAGGCTAGATTTTGCCCCTTTTCATTTTAATTCCATTCAATTCCGCGACTATTATTGCCAGCGAGATCCAGCAAGCAGCATGGTAGCGCTAAATGCAGAACACACAAAGGTGTTCGTCTGGAACATTGAAAATAAATTCCAGTTGTCGCGTCGTACACCCCAAGTTGGCCCTGCTCCTAGGATTCCTTAAATAGCATTGCTATCGCGTCTAAGAGGGACTTTCGGATATCAAACGTCGCCGACAATAGGACAAATGTCGCCTTCTCGTACCTGAGATATTTGCTGTCTTAAAAGTCGCTCGGATTCTGATAATTAACAAAACACGCCGAATGAGCTTGAATATTGGAAAATTGCAATATTGTGTTCTATTGTATTTGAAACACGAACGAATACGTGCTAGAATTTTAGGAATTGTGGGCATTGCGATTGGTATAAATCTGTGTGCATTCATGGGTTTCGACATGATATTAACTCGCGATTAGCGGAAAGGATGAATTGAAGAAATTCGGAAGATATTGACAATAATCCTACAATCAACCCACGACAGTTTTATTTGCATACGATTTGAGCCTTTTGACATTTGATAACAGAGAATAATTTGCAGGAACATGCAGTAGGCTGAGAAATGGTCTACCTTGAGTCTCTACAAACCAATGCAGCGGAAAATAGGTTGGGGAAATTTTCGCCTTGTAAAAACAACTTTGTTGAGTAAAAACCATAAAAGAAGACGCCCGAGTGTCCCATTCGCTCTGGTTGTTTGAATGCACCGCTTTTTCACTCAAACAACCAAAGGGAATGGAAACCTCGGCGTTTTTTTTATGGTTTTACCTCTAGCATAACAGAGTAAACAACCCAGGTCGTATGTAAGCCTGACTCTCGAGGACATCTTTTTATGGACATAAAATTAATATTACAGGAATATCGACTATGCTAACAACTCAACACAATGTTGGATCCAACTGTCCCACTAAAGTACCGTCCAAAAGCAATTACACCAATTCTCTCCCAAATCATGCAGACAACAATCAATAGAAAGCTTATGGAGTATGTTGCTTCCAACCAAATATTAGATGACAGGCCCTATGGCTTTAGACCAAAAAGATCTACTGGCGAGGGCCAATTTCTTGTATATCTAACAGCCCGAGTAAAAATAATTTAGTTGGTTAATTTTCTTAAAAGAATGCATGCGCCTGCACCTAGCACGCTTAGCGAACAAATGCGCATGTCACATGGGTATGCACGCTCCCGGCAGAGGTATGCACGCTTCCGCCACAGGCACGAAAATCTAAAAATGCAGCAGCGAGAGGTATGCACGCCTCTGTTAAAGATATGAATGTATATTCGTAATCGACTATTCCAAACGTGAGTGTCGTTTTACCCAGCGGTCCCCCAACTAAGTACCCACGACGTCCAATGCTGCTTGACCAACGTAATTGAACGAGAACCGGTCTACTGGGTAGCCTAATGGTCACCAAGATAATTGCCGTTTTCTTCGTCCTATACAAATTTTTAAAACCACCATTTTTGCTCCCTTAGTCTAGAAAAAGTGTGAGCGTACTGTCCCTCGTTTGGATGGCATAGAGGCAATTTGACGCCGGAGCCGGCGAGTCGGGAGGATGCATTAACCCTAGTATTTATAATTTTGGTGAGCTTGATCTAGTTGCTGTAGATTATTTCCAAGGCTTGCTATGTTGCCTAAACTCCAACTTGTTGCCACTGACTTAGTTGTAAAGCTCTGAATTGAGGATTTTCTTTCTGGCCGTTCAACCAAGTTCCACATTCAACTAAAAGCAGCCTTAATGGAAAGGGACAACACTACTCATTGGAGTGAAGATTTGCCCTTTGCCATGTTAGACATCCGCACGACAATCAAACCCGAGTTACAATGCTCACCAGCCGAGCTGGTATACGGCCAATCTCTGAGACTTCCCAATTCTATTTCCATCACAACCGCCGAAAATCAAATAGAAGAATCAGAATAATAATAATAACAAGCTAAAGTCAGATATCGGCTGTGCCAGCGACAATAGCCAAGCCGTCTAAAGCCATAACATTGGGGGCAAGTATATATGCAAGTATATGGCGACCATGTACATCTGAGTCCAGCAGCTTCACGCAACAATCATAGCAAGAAATTTACCAGAATTCACTATGATCAAAGCGAACAGTTAGGCAGTGATTTCTTTGTGAGAAAGGTGACTTCGTTGAAGCTCGCCACCCAATTCACTGGCTGCATAAGTGCACGAGGGTGCGTCGAAAGTTGGACAACATACCACCAAGAACCTCTTACCTATCAGTTCTGCAGGTCGCCAACCCGCGCTAAGAAACACCTCACTCTTACCTTCCATTCTCTCCCGGTAATTGGCTTATTACACGGGGTTAGATCAGTTGTCTAGCGGCTATCTCTTTAGCATTTTAAGTGCCAGAATCCGTCGCATTGCTTTGGGCTCCACTAACATATTTCTGCCAGTGTAATCGCCAAACTCAATAGCGATCGTTTCTTGCTGGAAGCATATTATCATCAGTTCTTCATCGTGCATGATGATCCACAAGAAGGGGTTTAGGACACAGCCCTCCTTACTCCCTCAATATTGCTTCACTTCGCGATGTTGAAAGCATTTTGCACATCAAAGGTTATCATTACACAACTTTTATTCACATCGATCTAGGCTTTCTGACACCGAATTACTGTATCCGACAAGCAGCCTTTCCTCTCGCTTGGTATGCACCTATTAAAAGTTAACAAACGCATAACGCTAACAAGCGGTCTTTTATTTTTTATTGTGTCAAGCACATCCATCTTGGGCTTTATACGGTAAGGAAGTGCATGGCGAGGCGATATCTCTCTTAGTAAAACATAACGTCAGTTGCCTACCTAACCTTGCCAATACGTCTACCTCCTCATTGCCGTAGATTTTGCCGCGAACGCTTATTCTTAATCAACATTTAACTCCATATCTTAACAATCGTTTATATTACAAAAATCAAATTCATGTGACGTCATAAAAGCTTAGCGATTTTACTGTATTTTAAAAAGCTTTAAAGCTTGTCTTGTTTTATTTTAAATAAGGTAACGAAAGCTTCACGTTTAAAAAACTTTTGTATCTCTTACGTCATAAAAGCTTCAAAAGCTCTTTTAAAGTAATAAAAGCTTAGTAAAAAATATAGTTTTTCATGTTAAAAAATAAAGGATGCTCTCCATAGGCCATTCATACACGAGGGACCATGGTTCCGGAGCAAAAGCTTTTTTCGGGCAAGGGAGGCGTGCGGAGATGCAATAAGTAGAGAGTTTCGTGCTCCGGTGGAGACTTTTGTGCTCCTGCCTTTGGCCTGCGGACACGGAAAGCATGCACTCACACCAATAAAAAATCAATGCTTTGGTGATAAAAAAAAACTTTCAAACAGTAACATTTTGTCAAAATTTGTACATAATAAGAAAAAACTTTTAATTATTGAGAATTCAAAGTGAGTGAGTGAATTTTTTTAAATAAATTATTTCATAAAGCCTAGTATGCTGTTGAAGCGAAATGAAAATTTCCTATCAAACTCTATGTAAAAAAAACGCACGCGAAAAGTGCCACCGAAATTTTCGCTTCCGATTTCGTTTAGCAGTACGCTGTTCAAAGGAAACATCACATCTTTTTCGGGATAAAGGTAAATGTCTCTGCTTATGTGGAGACTTTTTTCGCACCGAAATAATGTTTTAATATTTATTTCGGGCCGAAATTTTGACAGTACTCAAGTGTGAAGTGAAAAAGTGACAAGTGTGATTTAAATAAAAGTAGATTGAAATGGAAATAGGATTTTTTTAAGATTTTGAAGCGGAAGTATTCAAATTAACAGTTTTTTAACGTAAACTCTCCATTCTATTCTTCAATTATTTTTCGTGTGTAGAGATATATATCCAAAACGCAAACGAAAACTTCGCTTCAACAGCATACTAGGCTTAACAGCGAAGAAACCTCAATTTTGTTTTTAATAAAAAATTTGACATTTCACTAATACGAATAAATATCACGTAGCAACACAAAAGTTGGTTCCATCGCTGTTGCTCCGTGTATTTTCAGAAAACTTGCAGCAAAGCTTTTGGTTGCAGAACCATGGTCCCTCGTGTATGAATGGCCATACGCCTACTGTCCTAAGACTATTGACACGATTGTGACACTGTCTCTAAGAGCTCCCTCCCTCTTGCATCCGCATTCCGATCCCCTAAGCTGTCAAAGTTAAAATTCGAAGTTTGCTTAGAACTTGTATGGCAGTTCGGAATGATGGTTCCAATGGTACTTACGGATCGGAACGAAAAAGTTGAATAAATTTCAACTTTTTCGGAACGGATCGGACGGAACGGAATCATTGTAATTGGCCCTTTAAGCCTGAGCCAAATATGACGTGCCGTACCGTAACTATACGTACCCTAACGTACGAACATGAGTGATCATAATGCATCGACCTAAATTAACTTAATGAATTTGCATATGTTCCTTCGTTACGGTACGTACGGTTACGGTACGGCATGTCATATTTGGTTCAGGCTTAAGATCTCGCTTGTGCGTAAGAATTTCTGACACATCAAAACACTTACTGTACACTGTGCATTTGCAGAGTGACCCCGAAAAAAATTTCAAATACCTCGGTCGTCAAAACCGAAAGGTGCGTATATGAAAATTGTACCCGTAGGGTAGAGTCATTCGGGGTAACTGAGCGCAGTGGGTAAGTATGCGCAGTGCATGTTTCTCCCAAACGGGGAGCGCGGAAGCGGTGGTTTTTTTTGGGTCGAACGGTGGCGCTAGAGTGCTCAACTAATCGCGACCTGTTACAGTAGCGTGCCGTTGAGTGATAACTTTTTTTTCATAAAAAACCGTATTTGGTGCTTAAATCCGTAGTTTTTTGTTAAATGGAAAACTGTGTAGCATCAAAATTATTGATTTCACGACGGTAAGTTGTTTTTTCTTTGAATAATAACATATTTACGCTACTTTTAGAAAAAAAAATTTTGAGGTTATGTTTGTTTACAATTTATTTTATGAGTATCCATTTGCAATTTGGTGTTCTGGGGAAAGTGTGCGCGGGTACGTGTACGCATGCCGTACCTTTGCCCCTTTGGTGTTATTTTTGTTCGTACGTTGTTTTATTGAGTAGTAAGATTTACTAATAACACTCTTTCATAGCACTAAACGAATAGCACTAAACAGCGTCGCACAATAAATGTTATAGGCTTCGGTGTTTGCGGGACTCCAAGTTTCTATCGCCCTCTAATATTAATCTTGAATCTTACACCCCTATTCTAAATTGTGACCAGTCATAAGTCACAAGCTATTGTGACTCGTGCATGGCATTAGGAGTTTATGACTGTCCTTGTGACTATCATTTGTTTTGGTATTCTAAGCACCTGTGCTTCGCGTGTTTTTGTTTTTGTGCACTTTTCAACGGCAGCGCTGGAGACAGTCCTCAATCTGGTACGACTCTACCTGGGCGTTGGTCTTCAGCGAGGACATCCTATAGTCGTCAACATTATAAAAATGATTCCGGAAGCGGGAATGCTATTCGGCTACATGCCCTGTAATATTTCAAAATGGTATAGAGGTGTAATACAATAGGCCAAGCGAGCGCCTATGGTACGTTCGGACCCAGTACATAACCAAAAGAAAGAAAGAAAGAAAAAAACATTTTTGATAATCTACGATCCTAAGTTTATTTGATTTAAAATTTAAGTTCAAGTACTCGAATCCATAACGTAAAAGGACATCAAAGAGAGTGTGTAAATTCAATATTACAAAGCTTTCTTACTTGGGGAATTTTGAGCATTTTATCGACATTCTCTTGAAGTTTCACATAATCCTAATATGATTTCAGTTCTCAAAGGATGTAACACCTCCTCGTTGTTTTCGTTTAAAAAAAACGTACATACATATACACACACACACACTCCTATAAGAATGGAGCACTCAAAAGAATTCTTTTGTGTTATTTCCTTTCAGGTTTAATTTTTTTGTGTAAATGGGCGTGTTTTTTTATGCTCCACATACATCCTTAAAGCATAGACATTTCAGTTTTACAATGAATTTTAAAGCATATGAGAATTGTCCTTGTTTGTTTTCCTTCCTTGAAAAAAAAATGAAGTACACTGCTAGAAGTACTTCTCTGCATATGCAAACATCTTGCCAAATTCTTGTTTTGGTATAGAAATGCAGGTCAAACATGCTCGTGTGAAGTTTCACAAGGCTGGATTTGAAGTACACAGGGTGGAACACATCTTCTCGAGTCCAGATTCTCATTCAGATGCCACCCAAACCTAATTGGGCTTGTCAACGGGAGAACAAACAGCCTGGCGTTTGTCAGATTACAGCAGCAATATTGTCGTGGTCGTCCTTGTTAATTTTTAATCCTTCCTTCTTTATTCGGTAAAGGAGCGCACAAACTGTTCTGTTCCTGCTGTTGACACATATAAGAACATGACAACAGAAACGAAAATCTCTTGTGTCGTTGCAGGACATATAAGGGAGTATGTCAAAAATTTCGTAGCCCCCCCCCGCCTCAAGGTTCTCATTTAATCACAGCCTCTGGCAGGAACCTTGGGGTATAAAGGGGACTACACAAGGATTAACCAGATATCTAGGCCACTACTGTGCGCTAGCAGAGCAGAATAGACTACTTACCGAAATGCTTTTGTCACTTTGGTCCAGTTGCAGGGATTTCGCTTGGATTCTTGCTGGCTTAGTGCTGCTTTTGTTCAGTTGAAGTTCTTTAATTTCTCGAGAATTTGGGTCATTCTTGATAATTATCAAAGTCCGGTTAGTAAAATGCAGCGTGCTGCTTGGACTGCTCGTAAAATGAGATAAGTGCCAACTTGTATAATTCGAGAGGAATAATTGAATGGCAGCTGGAGGAGAAGCGGATACAATTGTTGGTAGAATCCCTGCAGCTAGAGAAGTGCACATTAACGGACCAAGGTAACACTCTATCCTCTAGAAGTGTCCTAGATCGAAAAATAAAACTATACAGCATTCTGCTTGAAGGCAGTCGGAAATGCAACTATATTTCGCCTCTTCTAAAATCGGAATCTCTGCCGTCGTGCCATGGGTCGCGGGCTCTAGATATAGCAGCATCATCATTAATGATTGTCGCTGAGAGATGAGAACGAAAGCAATTAGAAACGGCTCCACCGGTTCCATCCAATTAATATCTTCCAACTTCCGCATTTCACGATACTCTGTGCTACAACCATAGGCCGATTACAATATTTCATTAGAATTGCGTACATTAATCCGTGTACCGACAAATTGTAACAAATCGACAGCGATTTGTGATTTGAATGCTGCACGTGTAAGTGATGAATGCAATTTAGAAATTAGTCTCGATTGAAGAGAGTTTTTTGTTTAATCCTTATTTTTGATGCTTCCTTCAAATTTTTGCATTAATTTTCAATTCTTAGAAGAATATTAAATTTTTTTTAGATACCATATGTCCAAAAGAAAAAATACGACCAGAATCCGGATGCCATATTGTGCATTCCCTCAGAAACTCACCATTTTTGTGTGGAAACCTATAATTTCGATAATAGCTAACCCATAAAACAATTATGGATCAAAATTGGTTAATAGGTTGCGATCCCTTTTTTTGGGTGTTTTAATATATTTTTCCTGTAATTTTCGGCTTCAAGGAGCTGTGAGTAATTTTTTTTTGCGTGTGAATCATTTAAATTTTTGGAGAGGCTTTATGAAAGTAAAAAAATTGATTCTAGTCGTTGTGTTGGGTGTGTCATGATTTTGTTTATGATAAAATAGAATAAAAAGTAAAATTTTGAAGGTTTTTGGTTATAAATTTATACGTGTTTTGAATTTGAAGGTATGTATTTAAAGCTTGATGAAGCTGCAACCTGGTTTTGGATCTTTATTTTATTTTGCATTTATTTAATTGAATATTCGAAATTTTCTGAGAAAGTTGAATGTGTAATGAGAGACTTTTCCCCCTCCACAAGCTCTATGATTTATGGTTTATTTTAGTTCTAAAAAAATGTCGAGTGAAATCAATTGAACTAGAAAATTGACCTCTATATATTAAAATCATAAAAATTACTGCCTTTATTTTTAACGTAAAAAAATCTTGAAAAAATGCAACCCAATTTTTAAATTGTTGTTGTGTCCTTAGTTTGAAATGTTATACCTAATCAAAATAGGTCTGTACTTGAAATTGTTGAATTTTGAAAAACTCGGCTTAATAGAACACTCATTTTAGAAACTAGATCTAGCGACAATAGCTCTGTGAGCTATTTGATTAACGC
Organism: Thereva nobilitata; assembly: GCA_963855945.1. NCBI lineage: Eukaryota > Metazoa > Arthropoda > Insecta > Diptera > Therevidae > Thereva > Thereva nobilitata. Next base: position 85,209,508 of record OY979697.1, read on the forward strand.
CTTTCCTACGGTTAGAGTTGAACAGGGCCTATGCGAGCCAGTACATTTGTCCCTTACACGACGGTAAATTGTACTGAGGCCTCAATTTTTTTAAATGTCCCACTTCAAAAATAATGTCATTCTACTCTTGGTATGAGCGTGTAAACCTGCACCATCACCCACCCAAACCTACGAATTTCAAGGGTCACAGGAACACATTCATCCCTTGCCTAACCCCTTCAGACCATTTGTTGCATTGATGCAACAATTTTTGAAAAAAATTGGTACCAATGGGTTAAAATAGATCACATCGAGTCACAGCCAGACCTAAAACACAGGTGTACGTGTACATAGGTTTTTTTATACCCAGTCAGCGGCATAAACTGAGAATTGCTGAAAATTGGAAATGCCCGTAACAACATCATTATAAATGAAATGTTGACTCTCTCCAAAGAACGGCGGGCACCAAAAAATTTTTTTTTCAAAGGGTCAAAAAGCAGTTTTTTTTGCAAATATCTCTTAAATGCTAGGTCGTATCATAAAACAATTTTGACTAAGTTTGTAGGTTATGCGATTACCTACAAAAACAGATATTATACATTTTCCGTACGAATTGCCATTCATAAGATATCGCCGTTTTGATGATATAAAATACTGCTATGCCCTCAGAGGTAGCCCTAATAAAGCATCCCGCCAAATTAACAGGTTAATAATAGGATACCGAAATTCCGCTTTGGTCTGGTCGACCTAGCGGACGGTGCACCTCCTTGTTCCCCTGGTAGTCTGGTACTGCTTACTACTAGACATTGCACCATCGCTTGAACAACATGGCAGTGGCAGTCTGGTAGAATAAAGAGTTATACCGAAGACTTTCACTAAAATGCTTTGTTGGAATATGTGGCTAATATTTTCAGGGGTGATTCCAGGATATCTTTGGAAAAAAAAATTGTTCTATAGAGGGGGCTACCCCCATTATCCACTAAGATACAGGGTATTTACGAAAAACAGAAACCTGAGTGACTCCATTTAGAAGATATACGATCAAAGCATGAGAAAAATCCCATTATTCTTCGTTTTTAAGCATTTGGCGATTTACAATGGCTTTTTTTTTATCTTGTGAGTTATTTTATTCTTAAGGCTTGTACACACTTGTAGACATATTTGTTTCCGACACATGTCTATGTAGAGTTGCCAGAGTTGTCTATAGACCAATTGCCGTCTATGAGACTATTGCGAGACCCAAAAACGCAGATCTACGGTCTCCCGATAGGAATGGGAGATCACGTGCAACGGTAGACACATTGGGTAACATTTCGCCAGTGTGGACCTTACGACGAGACGTCCCTCTCTATCTCCAGCTACCGAGTGTGTGCTTCGGTCGTTTTTATTTACATTCAAGGCTGTGATATTTTACAAAGAATTTATTATTATTAAAGAATTATTTACAATTTTTTTACGAGACAATGTACGGTCTCCATAGACGGGCTATAGACATGGACTGTCTGTAGACGGTCTATATACAAATCACTCAACATGGTCTACTAGTGTGTAAGAGGCTTTAGGGAGTAAATTGTTTACTATAATTTTAACTGTTCACCGAATAATATTTCAGATAACATCATCTCCAGATTTTGAGTAAAATTTAATTCTCCCCGCCAAGAATTGTTTCTGGATCCGCCACTGATTTAAAACATACCTCCATTGCGTTCTGGCCAATCTTGAGTATAAAGAATTTATTGATAAAACGCGCCAAAATCACAAAATTATAAATTTGATATTTCTGGTCAAATATCATGTATTACATCACTCAATAAGTTCATAGGAAGACATCTAGATGGTGCCCATGTTGGCAATTCCATATGATAGTATCTACCAACCTTCAAACGATATGTCAAAATTTCATGACATTAGTGACCATAACCATTAATGTACAAATCACAGTGGTTTTAGTGACGCTATTTTTCTAATTTTCAAAGCAATGAAAAATCTAAATTTCGTATGGTAACAAGTATTGCTTTTTATTGGGAAAAACACCGTTCCAGCAAAGCAATGGCTTGGCAGTCAAGAATGAGTTCAATGGCTCGGTTGATAGAGTTGGATATGAGCTCACCATCAAAAACACAACTGGCATGTGCTTGTCCTATGTTGTTGAAGAGAACGCTGGCGAAAGGTAATTTAACAAAGCCGCGTGCCCAAAAAGCCATGGAGATATTAAGATCAACCCCTACACTCACTTTTCCTTGCCTATACCTGGAGCTATTCGACGATCTATTTCTTACTGCGGCTCCTTACCAGTCATCTACCAATGGCAGATGATGGGCTTATGACCCAAGAAATCCGAAGTCTTCCCATGCTTGGCTGGTTGTCAGTATTCTCGTTCTCATCGATCCCTGTCGATGTGTGCTCCCTATCTTATACTAGCGTCTCGTTATTTTGCTTTCGACATGCCGACCCTAGTGAGGTATTTATCTTTGTGTGATTCATACCCCTAATCACTGCCTTTAACGACTCATAACTCTGGAAGTTGGTAGGTTGGAGCCGTCACTTTTACAATTCACTATATCGCGAGTGTACTGTATTAGTATTCGTAATTTTAGTATTCGTAATTAAAAAGTCTTATATTGTACGCTAAGAAGAGCAGTTTTTCTACGTTTTCACCAAGCAGGTATTTGCGTATATTTGTCCAGCGGCACTAAACAGCACGAACTCACGCGAACGAAGCGCGACAATCCACGAATACTGAGTTTCGGCGCGGACGAAGTTTCGGCTAATTTTTGGCCGAAAACGAAACTTTGGCGAAACTAGATTTTTTAGCCGAAACTGGCCGAAACCGAATCTTCGGTCGGTCACTAATATTTCTACAGAAGATAAACTGAAATACAATTTATGTGATGTGAAAGCGTTGACCAAAGGCCGCCAAAACACAATCTCGCTCTACCCTGATCAAGGGCTAGGACCGGCGCTGCACCGTTGAATTGTGATCTGTTGCTTTAAAGGTAGAGAATATTCCGCGAAAACTATAGGCAATGAATTCTCTGCCCAATCGGAGCAACACAGAGAATATATTATCAAGCACCAATGTTTTAAAGAGAGAAAAGGTGACTTGGCATGCTTGATCCTCTATTCTGTCACGATCATGTCAATCATCGAGTCAGCTTTGCTGCTGTACGATTTAAAATAACCCAAGACCTATTCGAATTCAAGCTGCCTGCACTGAAAATTCAAGTGTGTGATTTAAAACGCATTATGCGTGTAAAATCATGTAGTCACTTTTTACGCGATTAAAATGTGTTAATTTTTAATACGCGAAAAGTGCGTAAATTGAACACACTTAATGCGTGTCTTTAAAACACACCAAATATGTATTGCTTTGAAGCTTTTGAGTGAAGCTTTTTGAGCGTCGTTTTGCAGGGAGTAAACCTAGAAAAATCGTTACCGAAAGCTTAAAATTTTTGATGCAAACTGCAACGACTTGTCTCGATGTCCTTCTGTTACCGACTGACTGTAAAGAGAGGTCGTGGAGCTCTCTGGTCATTGAGCATTTAAATAAAGAATTACAACTGTCTAACTTTCCTTTAAGTTATCCTCTCATGCGTGTTAATTTAGTGAAGTGTGTGAAATGACACGTAATGTGTGATTTTCACACGTTTAAGACGTAAAACGATAAAACGTTACAATCACAATCACAACCGTGTAAAAAATATTATACACTGAACGTGTGTGATTTTTACAAGTATGTCTTTTTATCCGCATTATTTTAACACGGTTTATTCCGAAAACGCTTTATTTTAACACAATTAGCCGAATTTACACGCTTATGACGTGTGTAGTGTGTTAAATTCACACGGAAAAAATATTCTGGCGTTTGCAGTGTGGAAAGACAGCTTCCATTGGGACCTTCTTTTAATTTCCTGCAGCTTTTCCGCCATCTACAGCGGTGCTTCACGAATTAGTATATAACTTTAGGAGATAAATTTCTGGAGTCCGCTGGCACCATACTTCGTTATCATGATTGATTTGTAACTTGATGGCAGATTCGCATGTAAATCGAAAGTGAAGGCAATCCTTTATGTTGTCTTCAATTAGTGTTGCTGTTAACTTCAACTGATAACTGAGCATAGGACAAATTTTGAAGCTGAAAACACAAAAGACGCAAGGATTTGGTTCTGCTGGAAGGGTTTGGCCATATTGTCCGTAAAAAATGGAACAATAAGCACATTTTGTGAAGGTGAAGCTCTTAGCTGTACCTGTGAAAGGGACGATAAATCACATTTAAGTGCTTAATAAGATTCGCTTTAAAGGTACTTAATAAAATGCAGAATTAAGACACATGAACGATTATGAAGGAAACACCCATTATTACAGAAAATAACAAAACCCGAACCAAACATTGCTCCCTCATCCATCGCAGTCCGCTATCTTCACACAGCTCGTCTACGATCAGCCATTCGAAGAAATCAAAAAGGTGTGAAGCAATTTATTCTTTTGATTTCGCAATTATTGCAGGCTCGGCGCGATCAATTAAGCCGCACTTAATTATGACAGACGCACAATTAGACACCCAAGATCTTTCCTTTGATTCTCGCTTACCGATCTTCGCGCAGAGATTGCATCCAGCAAGGGTCCCGTGGTAGAAGGTCTTATGTAGAGCCCCTCAGAATGCACCGAACGCACGTCTTAATTAGTTGGTAATTACGTCGGCTGTGAAAGAAGTGCATGAACAGAATTAAGTGCTAAACCATACAAGGTAAATGGAAAGGAGGAGAGGTGCTTCTCTCTCGCATATGTGGTCCGATTGTGCCAGTGGTGATCTCATTAATGTAGATCGTTTTATTATGCGTGTGCGCTGTTCCTGGGTGACATTGGAAAAGGGATGGGATTTTTGCGTTTTAAAATGTCCCGACAAAAATTCTATACAAAATCCGAAAGCCTCCCTGAAAGACAAAGCCACTGTCAACTTCTAGAGTTTTTCTTTTATTTATGGGTCGAGCTCTCTACGTCTTGTGATATACAATCGTCTTGGGTTTCGTTGGTAGCTATATCCACAATGCAAATCGTTCCCCAATTCAAAGCAGAGGAGAATTTTTTAGTACAAAAACAATATACACAGAAACCAGCGGGTGATCTGCTGTATGCTGTACTCTCAGTGCCCAGGAGATGTCTAATTACGTGGCATTCTCGAGGATCCCCTGATAAAATAGAATCTTAAGCCTGAACAAAAGGTGGACAACAATTCTGCAGGTCAGGGAAAAGGTGATTCGTCTCAGTAATTAGCATGGCAGTTGAAATCCGCAGTCTAACAGATTTGTTTAGTGCTCAAGCCTTGCATGTTCATTCTGTGCCTATTCCATACAAGGACGTCTCCGGCTGTTTCTATCTCGGCTACAGCCGGAGCACGGATCCCCTTTGTGGTGCTCTTTTTGGACTGATCGCGTATCGAGAACAGAACATTTGTATAGTGCTTGGAAACTTTTGCATATACACACGAAATGGTCATGACATGTACCATCGTAGGTTGATTGCAAAAATTTGAAAACAAGGAATCCTTACACAAAGTACCACCAGACAACAGACTCTACGGGAGTAGGAGGGCGTTAAGCGCTCTGGCTTTCGGGAGTTGAGAAACCAAAAGATAAGGCTACCTTTTACACTGGTCGTTTATCAGACCAAAGAAACAGCACGGGGCACAGCGCATTGGAGCAGCGGACAGACCGTGTTATGTGTCGTCGGCCGGGATCGGCGCACATTTGGACTCTCGAAACAAAATGCGCATGCGCAGGCGAATACTTCTCTCTACGTTTGGATCATGCTTATTCGAGTTTTGTCACGATTTTTAAATAAATTGAGTTGTAAATTGTTGTATTTTGCTCGATTGTCTTCCCTTTTTACCGCACTGTACTACTTTTAGCATCTGGTCATGATTGTTGCCATGGTGTATTGGCAATGAATAAGAAGACGACGCTGAAAGTGTCTTCGTTTTTTTGTTGTTGTTCGTATGGCTATATGTACCAAAAGGTAGATTGTTGTTGCTTGTGCAAATCGCTGCTGAACTGAATGCATTCCAAATGGTGTAATCAAAAATCAATTTTCAAGAATTTCAATTTTTACAGGATTTTCTTGAAAATAGTCATCGAAGCCACACGCCTTTTTCAGTCGATACGATCGTGACATTGTGAATGGTTATGCTAGTGAAGATTAAGATGAAGGATTTGTTTTTTTAAATGAAGATAAGAGACAGTTTTAAATGGATTGTTTGCGCGCATAGGCAAAGGCGAGCTTAGTTATATTTTATTTGGTGGAGATGAGAGGAGATTTCGTTATTGATATTAGGAATTGTGTATAGAAAACAGAAGACGCTGTGGTTATGAAGAGATGTTTTAACCCAGATATGGTTAAAATCAGAAGATGTACTGTTTCATCTCCTGGCAAGCTATCCTTAATATGCATGGCAAATTCTCGATGGGCGGACAGATTGTGCACAGAAGTGTATCCATACAGTTGATATTGATCTAGGTCAGTATTAGGTTAAATTTGAGTCTTACTTAAGGCTGCCAACTTTCCTAAATCGAAATGGGGGACGGAACGAGGTTTTTCTATGCGATCATGAAAAAATAAAATAAGCCTTAGTCCGGGAAATTAGCAAAAAAAAACACACGAAAGGAGACAAAATTCCAAAATGGTTGAAAATTGGTCCACAGCTTCCTTGAGACTATTTAAGAAAACAATTTCGGAATCACAAAAAAAACATGGCCGCCGGAGATATTACTTTTTGGCCAAAAAATCACTCACAAACATTACTGCCTCTTGTAGTTTTTTCGAAAACTTTGGCCTTTCCAAAATATTCAAGATATTTTTGGACCGAAAAGTGATTTTTGGAAACTTTGACCTTGAAAAAAATGACACAGGGCTTTTTTGTAGGTAATAAGGTTTCGTAATACTAATTTACTACACAATTATTGTAATTTTACTATAAATTTTTTAACTTCACAAAATGAAATTGGAAATCTCCAATACTGCATAACGTAAATGTTGATTACATGAATGTGTCGTATATTTTACACAATGTGTGTATTTTTCTAAATCGTTTATGTAGGAAAATTACAATATTTCTTATATATTTATCAATGTTATATACTGAAAAAATCCTAACACTTTGTACTGTAATTTTACTAAAGAGGCGTAATTTTAGAACATAAATTTTCAGTAAAATTACAAATCGGTTATTGGAATGTAATGTTTAAATTTTTCCTCTCGTGGATATAATTCACAGGTAACAATGGAATACTAAGCATATAAACCCAATTGCTTTTAAGTTAAGGCCAGACCTTTGACTTTGTCAGGGTCTGGGCAGTTCTTGTAACAGCCAAGAAATTTTGATAGGCATTGCCTCAAGTACATGCTTAACAAGGCATTGTGAGCAAAATGTTAATTTTTTATGTATAGAGAGTGGGCATTAACTAAGAATAAAATTTGGCGCTTGGAAATATTTCAGGCAGGGCCAAGCACATTGGCACAGGGCGGTAATCTTCAGCTTTGGGTTTTTTCCCTTTTCGTCTCTCTCTGGTAAAAAGTTGCAACAAGAGTTTTGGAAATTTACAAAACTATGAAGAGAAAGCTCCAATACTGATTGTATTTTTACATCCCACAAATAATGTATATTTACTACAGAGTTGGTAAAAATACGTAAAGTAGATTAGGAATATTCCTAATAATATATATTGCAAATTTACAAAACTGCTTGTGAATAAAACTTCCAGTATTTTTTTTATAAAATTACCACAGAAATTTTTTACAGTGTGATCAAAATTTTTTTTCGAAAAAACCAGTTTTTGAGTGATTTTTTTGCCAAAAAGTGATATCTCCGGCGGCCATGTTTTTTTTGTGATTCCGAAATTGTTTTCTTAAAATGTCCCAGGGAAGCTGTGGACCAATTTTCAACCATTTTGGAATTTTGTCTCCTTAAAATGCTAATTTCCCCGGACTAATAGTCCAGTCAAATTAGGGTTTCACCTCGGAATGAGGGGTAATAAGCTGATAATTTGTATGAACCTTTGTTTTGGCATTCCAAATGATGTGTCAAAAGTATCATATAATCTCGTGTCCGCGTCTTAAATACGCCCGTAACATAACTATCTCGGACTGGTGGAGGTGCGATCATAACATGCTCATGGTGGCCATTGGAAGCTGTCCTAAAAGGGGTGGACTAATAGGGCACATTCGACCCCGTTTTCGTGAACTCCTTTTCAGGGCGGGCGTCAGGAACCCGCGAAGCCAGGACCCACCATAAAATTGGCAGCACCAGCTCCCATATCATCTAGGAAGAACAGTCCCATGCCGGCCCCATTTAGTGCATGGCTAAACGGTAGCGGCTAGAGGACTCTCCAGGGGAGTAGGGACCCCAAAAGAAGAAAAGGGCGAGACGCAATGACCCTTCTACCAGTACAATAACCAGAGCCAGACAGCCGCCGATATGCCCTAAGTTTCTGGAGCCAGATTAGGGCCAGGACTGCGGTAAGGAACCTGTGAAGCCCCAGTTAGCCGAGATTTTCATGGCAGTGCTAGATTGTTTAACGAGACGCTGCTCAAATAGGCCAAAAGAGTGGCGGCGGGACTTTTGGACCCAATACCTCACCAAAAGAATGAGAATAAGGAGGGCCAACGGAAACATCCGGAGGTCAATCATTTGAAGGCCATGGCGAGTAGGTCCAAGCCCTACATTTGACTTACATTCGCCTCGTATACAACTCGTTTAACTGTGCTGACGCCTCATAAACGTTCAGAGTGACTCAAAAAGGTGCAAAACCGCGCCATCAAACTCATCGGTGATGAAACCTTTTGCGCCTCCATGGTCTCATTTAGCCATCGCAGGAACAAAGAATGTTGGTCGTAAATGGCGCCCTCCAATGCCTAGACAAGTTTAGATCGTATAAATGCCTTATCCTGGTAAGCGACCAGAAGCTGCCAGGATGCACTCACTTCCGCATCACTGCGCTGACAGAGCGAGGTGAAACTACGAGTGAGTACAACAGCAGTTTGGAAGTTACTGTTAGATGCTTTGATCTGAACAGCCTTGACAAACTATAGTAAGCTTTGTTGGCTTTTAACAGCCGTGTGTGTATTTCTGGTTCTATGCTATGCCGGTTGCTACTGGGTACGTAAATGATTTTACTACTTCAAACTCGTTTAGGTCCTCCGTATTTATAATCAGCTTCGTGGGAATGCCATCTGCATTCGGGGCCTTTTAAGCCGGTTAATGGCTCTGCTAAGCTCTTCTAGGCTTGGTGACGGCAGCAATTCGTGGAAGCACCTTTAGCACTTCGTGGAAGTGCCTTTCTCATCGATTCAAGATCGCCTTTAGGATCGCTGATCAGATTACTCTCTTTGGCCTTGCAGTATGTGCAACGTGGTGTGAATTGCGTCACACCCAGATTCTTCGGTAGAACTCCCGCGTCTGTTATTCTAGTTCATAAACGTTATTTTACTCCCAGGCTTCCTTTTTCCTTCTGTGAACTGCTTTTTCTTCTCTTCTGAGCTCTTTCGCGTGTTCTCTGAGACTGCTGTACTGATCGGTACGTAGCTTTTTTACTTTCAGTTCAGTTCATTAAACCAGTCGTTCCTATCTCTACGACTTCTGCCTGTAGTACGTACTAACGACAGTATTTTTAAGGAATGTCAAACTTTCGTCGATGCCTGGCGTTTCGTCTCCAGGACTTAATTATGGCTCACTGAAGGCGAGTTGCAACGCAAGACCGTAGGTGTTTCTGGCCATTTCATTTGGTAGTGCAGATGTGTTGATTCGGGGCTGATTCGTGGATACAAAGCTTTTCTGATTTTCGGAGTACTCAGGATTTTTTTTCGGAGAAGGTCCGTACAAAATTTTAAGAAAAACTCATTAGACAGCTAAAATGAATTTTTATTATTAATAATATGTTTTTTAATTGTTTTTTTCATAACATAAACCGACGGTATGCGATGAAAGTAGCATAGCTATATCACTCCGAGCGCAGTGACGTTATCGGTTGTGGTTGTGAATTTCGAGGTGTCTTGGATATGAGCTTTCGCATTGAGGAATTTGGTTGAACTTCGCTGTGTCTCGGATAGGCTTTTGCACCAGGTCAGCTGCGGAGCTGGGGGTTGAATCTTTAGTTTAACTTCGCTGTGCCTTCGGTGGGGTTTTGTGGGAAATTTGATCTGGGTTCCAATTCTTGTTGGGGATCGATGCATATGCTTCGGCCGGATCACTTTTGGTTTGCGTCTCCGTTATGCTTATATGCAATATAAGTAAGCTAACGATATCAATATTATTTTAGTGCCCATGGATTCTAGAAGGTGTTGGAAGGAAATATAAACGTTGAAGAGAGCAAATTTCACCAAAAATCGCGTACGGGCAACGGTTTCCGAGATATAAGCAATTTTATTCTAAGTTAAGTTTTCAGCGGCCACGGAATGCACGGGTGTGGAATATGGGTATGAAAAAATTTCAGTAAAAATCGACCTACGAGCAGCTAGATGGTTTATTAGATGAATTAAAAATGGGATAGAACAGTTGATTTTGTAGTGGCTTTGAACATGGGAGGCTGGAGCATTCATGCCATTCACTTGTCTTCTTGCTATGCGAGGCATTTGTATGATATCTCCATTTCGTAACAAAGCATCAGAAGCTGCTTCGGAAGCAATTTTGAACTCGTCGCCGCCGTTATTTCTAATGCGATTCAAGGTAGCTAATACAACGTCAATGCAACTAAATGCTTTTATCGCAGTCGACTGCCTGAAACTATGGTATAGCTTATGATTTTCTCCAAGATAAACAAAGCTATTATGAAGTTGGTCGATCGCAATATTCTCAACATTTGATAAGGCTTCTGCCCTGTGTCAATGTTGCAGCTTTCTTGCAACTCTTCCAACGCTGGCACAATGGCACCGCGAATTACTGTATCAACTTTGTTCACCCAGCGAGTTTCAAACATTGCCAGAACTGTTGGAAGAAGTTCTCGTATTTTAGACTGATAAAATTATGGAAAAATCAAAAGTAGTAAGGAACAATTGCGTTAAAGGGTTTTTATTATTTAATATGTCTCAACTAACATATGAATATAAATATCATAAAATCACAAAGTGTCCCCTTTTTGAGGAGTGCGTTTTTGAGCGCCGACTCTAAGTACCCCTTTTTCAGGGTTTTCAAAATAACTCGAAAACAAAGCGAAATTCGAGATATTTACTAAAATACTTTTTTGTAGAAAATTAAATTTCTCATCGAAATGCGTTTTTTAAATTGTTTTTTACCATTTGTAATTCACAAAATAATCGAAAAACAAAACTAATTTTTTTCGAAAAATCACGTTTTTTACTTTTTTTTATTAATACGGTTACAACTTTTTTTACGGCATCCTGGGCATACATAAATGTTCAGAGAAAAGAAAGGTTATGAAAAAATGAAGAAATTGTCTTTTTTTAAATATCCATACGACCAACGGTGACCGAGAAATCGCTATTCAAAGTTAACCATTTTTAACCATTTTTTAAATTATTTGCTTTTCATCGTTAAGCCTCGTTCACACAGTGACACTGATGCGGTGGCATTTATCATCATGAAAGTGCTCGACATTTGTTATCACGGCACTAAGTGTTCACATGATCCACGCATAATGTTGCGACAGTCGTGCAAAAAAATGGGCGAACTTGTATCGTAGTAGCGGATGTGTTAGAAGTGCCGCGACATCAGGTGTCAAATATCAAAAAATTTTGATATGCGGCATTAGTGTCACGACGTCGAGACGTCGCGACATTCAATAGTTCAGACGATGATACTTCTGCGACATTCACGTCGCGACATTAAATGCCGCGACTATAGTGTCACCGTGTGAACGAGGCTTAACGACCAAGCTAGTGAGTGTGCACTGCAGTGCACGTAGAGAGCTAAGGGGCATTCTTTATTACTGCTGCTGTCGTATCCTTGGCAAACTACATACTTGTTCTATTCCGTTCTTCTTTAAACCTCTTACAATAAGATTAAGCAAAATTGCTTCTGTGACTACATACTTCTTTAATTGGACTGCTCCATGGCGTTATCTCGCTTGTCGCTCGGTGCGAAACTTTAGACAATGGGCTGGCGTGCACGGATCATTACGTCAACACTAAAAAAATGATTTTTAGGAAAGAGGGGCAAAAGGAAGAGCGAAAGTTTTTGTAACGTTTAAAACAAAAAATTTTGTAGTGAAAACTAACACATACACAAATGCTTCTGCTTACTATACCGCGTAAGGATGATAAAGTTACTCTCGGTGAAGGAATACCCATGTACGCCAAGAACAACATAGAAAATCGGCTATTTTATTGTTGACGTGATCACCCGTGTACGCCAGCGCAATGAGCTTCCAATGACATAAGTGTTCACAATTTTCTTGCCTTTATTTCGGGGGTGTTTGAACTCCCAGAACACTACCCTGAGTACGCCTATGATACCAACAAGATAGTGATCGGAATCGGAGTTTGCACCTCAATACGTTCGTACCGTCATCAGGCCCGAAAGGTGGCGGCGGTCTATCAGCACATGGTCTAGTTGGTTGCGAGTGGCTCCATCAGGTGACTTAATGGATATCTTAATGCGCAAATATGTAGTGCTTGCAACGACCAATTTACTTACTTGCTCCTATCTCGTTGTTCTCATGCACGCTGTGTGTACCGACACACTGCCTGAATTCGGACTTCCAACCTCCACCCTTTGACGTTCCTTGCTGATCCTGGTTATCCAAAAATCCCTGATGCCACGTCATTCAATCCCTTCCCACTACTTTCACGTGGAGCAAAGTAAAATCTTTAATAAGACACTTTATATCTTCTTTCAAAATAGGACTCCAATTTCTCATAAATAAATCAAGGAGAAAGTATTATGTTATCCTTAATAAAGCAACTTTAAAACCACTTGAATTTCCCTAAAATACAAGGAAACAGCATCAGGAACAAAACTGACAGAAAGCTTCACTGAGCTTAAACGTATCCTTTCTGAGTGGAATGCAATTAATTTGCCGTCATAGTCATACTCAATTACTTTCTCCGTGCGAGATATCTACCCCCATTTCTCCGATATTAAGAATAGTCTTCCCACAAAAGGAGAACGAAATGAAAACGGAAACGAAAGTCGCAATTCAACGCTCCTTGATGGTAAACGAAAAAAAAATAAGGGCGGGGGTGGAAAGGATGGCAGCATGAAGCTAACCAAGAAGGCGCACAGGACCTTCCCTCTTAGCCGAGGCAGCAATTCTTCTTCGGAAGGGCGTAAAAATGCTGAAAACTCCATCCGTCAATGTAACACGTAACGAAGGTTCATTAATTAGCCCCGGTTGAGTTTTATTAAATTAGACTTTTGGCGATTTATTTATGGCCCCCACCACACAGATTCAGGATTGCTGCGTAGAGTGCTTTCGGGTAGTGATGAAGGGCTCTCAGTGCTGCGAGGTGGCAGGGCACGAACGGGGAACGAAATCAGCCAGCTTCAAGTGCTCGAACTATGAGGATAGTCCGGGGTATTCGTCTTCCGGTGTTAGATGGCGGATAGATCCTGACGTGCTGTTGGAAATGATAAGACGCTGTCGGAAGATAATGAAGAAAATTCCTTTTCCGAAGACCATAGCTAGGAAAAAAGAGGACACCCCCACTGCTCTTCTTTGAAGGTAATTTATTGCCCCCGAAATGGAGTAGTATTACAATTTTTCAAAAGGGGCCCTTATTTTTGGATAGTTTGAGGCATGCAATTCCTTGATAAGAGGTAATAAGTGAACAGCACACTCCCGAGAGGCCCATCGCAATGCTGGAACGTTGGGAAATTTATTAAATCAAAGAATAATATAAATTACTCCACAAAAAAAAGGGTAAAAATGTCGCAATAAATTTTATTTTTTCATTTTTTTTTAACTTGGCTTAAGCACTCAAAGAAAGCATTAAAGATTTGCTTACTGCGCCATCGAATAGTCTAGACACATTAGGCAAGCAACCGTTGTTGGTGTAATCAGAAGTTACAATCGAGCTAGGACGGAGAATATCCTTCAGAATTAAGCTAAAAGGATATGAAGACGTGTGTTGCAGAATTTTAAAGAGAATTTTCCCTTTTTACTTACAGAGCAAGGTCGAAGGACGATTGTCCTTTATTACCAGGTTCTTGGTAACGAACAGTACATGACTTAGTCCTGCTCTTAACGAGCAAGTGAAAGTCTATGCAACAGTAGTGAATGCGCCATACCCAAAATTTTCAGCAATCTTCGTCCTTGAATCTTTTTTTTATATGCAAGTAAAAATGTCTGCGTGTCCTTAAGCACTCACTGCTAGACTTTCACTATCTCAACAATATCCTCGACGCCCAACCTGTCAAAGCATTCATTGGTCTAACCAACACGTTTTTCCAGCATTGTGCTTTAAGTATCCCAAATATTACGGTCCACTGATTTTGTTTTTTTTATGAATTCAGGACTCGTTCCTGCATCTTATATACAGAAATGTCTGCACAAGTGAAATAAATTAAACAAAGCCGCAAACTTTGTCCTTTTTTTCTGCATCCTTCCATGGAAATTCAGTTTTTTTTAGCTCCACCGTTCTCAAGGAACTCCCCAAGTGCAAGGAGACTTACCGCGCAAAAGAATACTCGAGTTAAAAATTTTCTTTTTTCTTTTTTGGTTTTTAAAAAAAAAAGTCCTCATTTTTTTATTTTAATGTGAAAATCGCGGGAAAGAGCGTTTATTTAATTTGAATCGTGGTATTTAACTACGTTTTTTCTTGGTGAAAAAAATCTGGGGAGAAATTAGATGAAATGTGGTGGTGCTGCTGGGATTTAAAGATTTTTATTTTAATAATTCATGGCATAGAACTGGATTTTATAAAGGTTGTCTGTGCCCTTTTTCAAGGAATATAATTATTTTGAAAATTTTACTGAAATATATAGCATTTTTCTGCATCTGGTATTTCAGACGTTTTGAGTGCACGATGTTGATGTTATTCAAAAGTAGAAATTCATTTATGCCTGCGATCCATTCTACAACCCAAATTGAGCGTTGGCTTTCTTTAAGTTTGACGGTGCCTTGCAGCATGTCTCCAGTTGCGGATGTTGAACATTGTCGCCGCGTCAGCCGTCACAGAAGGTCTGTTCCAATGTAAAACCTGTCCTGTCGTAGCCTGCGAAAAGTTACTTGATTGGTGGGGGAAAATTTAGTCAAAATTCCGAAAAGTGAAGAACGGATGTTTCGTGCAAATCAAGGAGACCACAACCTAAAAATCACTTGTGTCGTCAAAATAATGAAAACTATTGAAATTATTAAATTATTTATGGCATTATTCAAAATCTTGTAGTAAGGCACCAAATGAAGAAATTATTTTCAGAACATCGTAATCGTTTTGGTTTGACATGACAAGTAACAGCTGTTTTTGACATGTTACAAAAGTCGTAAGATTTCACTCCACCTAAAAATCTCCTGCGGTTTCTTGGTCGAGGGGAAGCAAAAATTTCCCCGTTTTTCCGAGCATGAGATTCTATTGGAACAGAAATTGGGTGATTTCTTGGACCCGCGGGATCCCGCATTCTCTATTGGAACAGACCTAGAGTCTATTCATCTCCTCCCGGGTATGCCTACCGCTTTATTTCTCGAAATGTCTCTAGAGTCCGCACCATCAAAGAGAGGAAATGGGCGCTCATGTGGAATTGTGGTTGAGAATATTCATGAGCCGGTTATATGAATTTTTAACAAAACAAAGTGACGCTGTTCGCTTGTGGGGACTTGAGACCCTTGATTCCCTTCTTTTACGCGTAGGGTCTACTCTTAACAGTATTGGGATACGGTTATCCTTCATCCTGATTATGTGTCTAGTCTTAATCTATTAATTTTTATAAAGGTTAAGCGTTCTCGATCGACAAAAATTTCATACAACTCGCTGTGGTATTTCCTTCACCATATTCCATCCTTTCTCGTTGGGCCCACTGCCGGCGGATCGTGTTGGGCCCGGTGGCTAGTCAGACAAACACAACCCCCTTCTGAAGCTGTTATTTGGTATTTTACTTCAAAAGGAAAGAACGTTGGTCATTTCATTGTAATCGGAAGATGGGCTGACGGTGTACACGACAACATAGTAAGCTCCGCCGGGGTCCGTCCTGGGCCCTCTCCTGTGGATCCCAATGTATAATGATGGATTGAGGCTACCCTCCAGATGGCATCGGGGTAGTGATCGGCAGATGACGCCTCGATAAGATCGAATTGTGCGTAAACGAAGGCATCTGGGAGATTAAACCGTGACCTGAAAGCGCTGGTCTCACGCTTGTTCAGTACAAAACTGAAGCTGTTCTGATCAGCAAAAGGAGAAAATCAGTATCAGTAAGGATCAAGGTATGGGAACAGATCATTCACTCACAGCACGCCCTAAAGTACCTGGGAATGGCGATCGACCGCAAGCTAAATTTTAAAGCACATTTGGAGGGTATGACGGATAAAGCGTCCGCTTTTTATATAGTACTTCCAAGTATGCTTTCCAACGAGAGGGGCCTAGACCGAATCGTTGCCTCCTGATGGTGAGGGTAGTTAGCTCAGTCTTGATATAAACAGCGCCAGTTTTTCAGCGCAGTCTTAAACAGGACGGCTGAGAGCAGAAAATGGAGGGGCGCATCCATATACGATGCGGTGTAAGTGATAGCGGGGATGATCCCCGTAGACTTACTGGCGGGAGAAGGCATGCGTCTCTATGATCCAGAATATGTTAGAATGGAGCCAAATACAATGCGGCGCGGCGGTAGAAAACGCACTGTGGGTCAGTAGCGCAATGGCAAGGCAAGTGCGACGAGTCTGTTAAGGCCCCCATTCACACACAGGTCGCCGGTAGGCAGTGGCATGGAGTTTTCTCGCCTTGAGGCCAAGTATCACCACACAAACACCAGGAAAACTGACAAAAATCTTTGTGCGTGGGCATTTATCTTCAGTCCGTGCCTGAAGATCTGAACTTCTATTCAGTCTGAAGTTTTCTTTGAGGCCATGCCCATGAGTGCAGTCAGCTGGAATTTATTTCTGGTTTGATACAATCTATCTGATGTGTATTTCCTTTTCGCCTGCGTGTCTGTGGGGAATCATGAGGTGACCTGCAGTCCACGGTCTGTCAGGCGGTTACCTCATCCCTCAGTCAGACTGAGTAAGACCACGGCCTGCTGGCGGGGGGTCGGAGTAAGACCACGGCCTGGGGTCTTTAAGGGTCGGTGGACTCGCAAACTTATCCCAAACGTGGGGAGATGGCTCACGAGTGAGCGTGGGGAAGTGAGTTACCTTCCACGATATTCACATCCAAGTAATTGTACAAAGTGTGTTGCCATTGACACACTTCTTTGGACTGACGGTTAATTTATCACCCTTTGAAAAACATTGGGGCATTTTGCATTTTGGATGTTTCCTTTCGCCAGTGAGTTACTAGTTGCGTACTTGATCAGTCGTACCAGCTTTGAGGACACTCTTAATTCCGATAATATCTTGTACAGACTCTCTCTTTTTATAGAGTCAATATGCCTGTTGCAAGTATAAAAATAATTGTTAAGCGGCCCATACACTTTCAGTTTAACCGCGCAGTTTATCACGCGTGACGTCATGTCTGAGCGATAAACTGTCTGAACTGAGGTTTTAAACTATTTTCATTCAGTCTTCAGACCTGAGCTTCTGGACCCTCTTTTCCTCCGATAAACTGGGCATGTCAGAAAGTTTATCGTTCAGTTCTTTCAGTTGCATCCATTCTTTGCCATGGCATCTTGGATGTGGTTAAGCCAACAAAACTGACGAGACTGAGCAAAAAACCCGTAAAATGAACTGACGAACACACACACTTTCAGTTCAGTTTATTGTATAGATTTTTTACACAGTTCAACTGTTCAGTTAAAACTGAGAGTGTGTGGGCCGCTTTATATGTTTAAGTCTACACATTTCTTTCCCAGGTTTTATCCAGAATTTACTTTAAGATCAGCAACTGGACCTATATTGTCCTGAAGCCAGCTTTATATTCTCCTATAAGGCACTCCGCTATAGGTTCTAATTGTGAAGGTTTTGTAAATACTGCTGAGGAGATGATGCATATGAGTTTATATAAGGTTCTTAAGAGTTGCGATCTTCCTTCCTTTAGCAACTCAGCTGCGATCCCATTGGCGCCTGGTGATTTGTTGCTTTTCAGATATTTATTCTCGAAGAGTTACTCTACCAACCCATTTTCATGAAAAGTTTGTGAGGTTTGATTTAATACCTCATAAACACGTTTGAAAACAGGCACTTTTCTTGATTTTCAGAAAAAACACCTTTGGGCGAAGGGGAAGTGGAATATGGTGTGGATTTCTATTCAGTAGATTTCGAGAAATCAAAATTTTTTGAAAACGCTCGAAAATTTCCATTGCAGGAAGCTCGGCCGGCAGAAAGCTTGCCCACACCATGTTTCACTTCGTTTTCCAAAAACAAAATTTTTTCGCACCTAAAACATTGAAAAACGTGTTTTCGCTACCATTATTAGCTTTTTTCCACCTGTTCTCCTGGACCGATTTTTTCCAAAACACATTCAATGATTTCCTATGATTTTTCTCTTAATAATAATAATTATAAATATAATTATAGCGTCCAAAAATCGCAGGGTAGATTTACATATTTCAACTTGTTTTCTATCCCTCCTGGACTACTGGAGGACCAGCTCGGTTTTTGCTTCGTTTTGAGGCTCAAAACACTCGCCTTTCATTCTCGTCCGTCTGTTACCCTAAAGGTAGAAACAGAATGGCACGGCGACCGTGGCGGAGTCCGCCGCTCAGAGAGTTTTCCATACATTTAATTTCTCCCCAGGCGGCGCGGACAAATTAAATGTATGGGAAACTCTCTGAGCGGCGGACTCCGCCACGGTCGCCGTGCCATTCTGTTTCTACCTTACAGAGGGAACACCCGATGCAAAGTGAACATTTTCGAGGAGGTAGAGCTCAGTTTCGGTAGCATGGCTGTAGAGGTCTTAGATCGTATTAGCAGTTGGAGTTTCTCAGGATTTACCTCTTTGGTGTCCTTGACGCTGTTACTACAATTTGACCCGCATTTGCTTGGGACTGAAAAGAAAAGAAATCCGGCATTATTTAGGTTCTCACAAATAACTTTCGATCTTCTTATAAAAATCTAGAGCGCTCAATATCTTCGTACCTTCGTACCACACTAGTGAAGCTGCATATTCTATCATTCTACATTCCGCTTATAAGGAACACCAAGCCTAAAACGAAATATAGAATTTATCAAAAAGAGGTGAAAACGTATAGAAGAATATTACAGAATACAACCACCGACATTGAAAGCTTTTCGATTACTGCACATCCAAAAAAGCTGTTTTCTGTTTCAAGTTCTCTTCAATGGCGATGTACACTTTTCAAGCTAATACAAGTCTGCACGAATTCTCCCTTACTTTCTGGTATTTGAGGAGAAATTACTCTTACAGAAGAGACTATCGTCGAGACTTGCAGCAAATTTGCAGGTTGCATTGCAGGAAACTCGTTTTCTCTTCCGAAACTGATAATCACCGCTCTGAGCTTTTTTATTCCATCAAAGCAAAGTTCAGAGATTTGATTTTGAAGTTTGTTTACTTCTGCACACTTGCTGCCTCCTCATCTGTGGCTTATGCTGCTTGCTCTCTCTTGAACCTGAACCAAGGGCGCGTCCGCTTTTGTCCATAGCACGCTCGCTGTTCTTGAGAGATTGTGAAGGTTGAATCCGGGGGTTGCAAGGACACATCCCGCCGAAGCAAGGACAGTACGTTACAGCTACTAGGTGAGCGGCAGCCGTCTTCCGTTCTAAGTACTGATGTTAAGAATGTGCTGTTTTGAAGCCTCCTGTAAATATCAAAGTTTAAATTGCAGCGGACTTAAGATGCTGCGATTCCGGATCGATGGCACCTGACCCAGATTTTCAACCCATTAGCTCTCAGATATGGATCATTTGGGTCCTTGAACGGGGTAAATATGAGGTCTATCCACTTCATCTATTTCAGGATTCTCAAGAGTTTGGCTTAGTGCGGTCGCCCACCACCACACCACACCACACCAATTTTCGCCCCGTTTGGGACCAAGGACAAGATTCAGGTACAGCAGGGAACTTGAGAGACACCTTAAACCCGCAGGGCATAAGCCACTTAGTGTTATGATGGGATTTGATGTTGCTTTAATCTGTAGGCACTGACGGTTTCTTACTATGGGATCCTAAACTGTTCCTTCTGCGGCCGCCCTCTTCTTCATCATCATCTCCTTCAGGTCTAGGCACGGATGGTTATAATTAATATTTTCCACGTAAGTGAATTTTCGTCTCAGAACAAGGATTTAAAAGGGTTGACCCGAGTCATCTTTATGTGTAGGGAAACTGGGAAAGATACTGGCGGGGCTGTCTTCCTTGCAAGGAGCTTAGTGGGTCTCTTCTTGCCTAAAAGAAGAAGAGCCCTACCTGACCAGACTCGATAAGCACGGAGCCATCACCCTTTATTTTCGATCTAACATCCAAACGAAAGTGTATATCTGCAGGATACACGTGTACACATCATTTCTCTGTATATATATGGGGAGTTTTGTATCCTATCCACTTTTCGGGGGTATTTTGTGGGCCGAGAAAGTTTAATTTGGGCTCTTAGAAGTTTACGTTTATGAATCTTCCTTATTTCTCTCCTTGTGAAAGGGTGAATTTCCACCTACTTCTTCCATCTTTGGCCCCTTGGCCCTCGGTATTGATTTTTCTTTGAAGGCCTGGAAAATTCATTCTGGCTGAGGTTTCTGCTGGGATGAGCTCTTGTTGTTGCGCTATCTGGGGCCTTTTATAAATCACAAAAATGTCGGTTTGCTGTTGTTGTGTTGTTGCTGCTTCCACTGTGGGATGTTGTCTCTTCTTTTTTTTTGGAGTTTCAACTTTTTTTTTGGGGTTATGTGAAAAGATAAAATATTAAAGTTGATGAAGGCAAATATTGATGGAGTTTTTAAAGCTGGGATTTTGGATACACTGTTTCTTTTTGTTCGTTCGGTTCTCCATTGGATTTTATGATTTTCTGCTCTTCCTACAAAGGAAAAAGGTTAATATTTTCGTTTTATACGTTTTGTAGGTTTCTCTAGGGTTTAATATTGATGGAGTGATGATTCTAGATGTTTTTTTCCTAATACAGGGTCTACCAGTTTCGTGCTTCCTTAATAAAATATTATACTTTACATTATCGTTCTGATATTCAAAGGTATTTAACAAGCCGTAATGTGGCATAAGTTGTTTTTACTGAATTTTGGCTTGGATGGCTTTAAACAGTCACAACAGTTGGTCAGGCAACGATTAAAACTAGGTGTCCGAGCCGTGGTATTAAAACGGCCCAATAAGGTGTTTCTTTTACCTTCTGTCGTCTTGGACACAGCCTTTTATGTATGTACCTACAATTCGTATGGGATGGCTGATTTAAAGCACGTGTGGAATTTTGTTACCTATAATTTTAGGGGATGTGTTAGTCTTCGTGTGGTCTCTGATCTCTAATCTCAAACTTTAAGGTTTTGTAAGTAGTTGTCTTTTAGGTTGAAGGTTGTCCTAAATGTCCAATTCGTTGACCTTGGCTATGGAACAACAGATGCCGCGTTTGTTTTGCTTAAAAGTGATGGCATGCGACAGGGTAGGAAGTCGAAACAGAACGAATGCTAACTAAGTAAGAGAAATGTTAAAGACAAAGCATCATGACGCTGTGTGTAATCGATCCTTAAACCTCTGAAATGGTAACTGGTTACTTTAGCTTCTTTGCTACCGGGATCGTACCGCTATCCAGCAATAAACAAAGTTGTAGAGATCGAAACCATTCGCTGATCAATGCAAACTGAAAGTGATCAGCCAAGTTAAGATATCCGGAAATTGTCCGAAAAAAGACGCTGAAAAGGAAACAGTCAAAGCCTTGTCTTCAACCTGCGGTTGCGGATTGTAGTGTGATGGGCTATGGCGTACATTACACGTTCATGCAAGCGTCAATCAATTCCATCAGTCATGATTGATGAAAATCTAAATATTCAGAGAATACATCAGTCATCATCACCATCTTAGACGGTAGGTTTTCCGTGAGTCATACCACTGGCTGTGGCCAAACTGACAGGAAAACCTATCGTGTGATGGGCGCCTAAGTGTCATAAGCGAGACTTAGGCCTACTGTCCACGTAAACCGCACGACGTACGCACGCTATCGTCATTTGACGCCTGCTTGCATCTTGGGTTGAAACAAACGAAACTGTGTCCACGGAGTGGCATCGTCGCGTTTGCCTATCGTCATGCGTTCGTCATGAAGCTCGTGCGGCAGCATGTCACTACTCAAGCGGATTGTAAGACGCAAAAACGTATTTATTTTGTCTTTTGTATGTAATATTTTCTCCTAATTCCCGGTCCAAAATGTATTGATCTAAGGTTTGAAAAATTCCTGATGTTTGTAAAGGCTAACGTAATTTTTCCACGATTTTGCACGAGAGTACTCGGATTTTGACAAGTGATGTCTTGTTAGGAAGCTATCGCAGTCAGTGCCGTAGCTACTCTGTTTCGCGTGGGGGGGGGGCAAAGAAATTTTACTAAATGTAACGTCTATTTTAAATATGACATTCGCCAGTACAGTGGGTAGTACAGATAATTATTAGAATAGAATGAAGTACAAGCTCTCAACAATATACACAGTCACACATCATCTGCTTTGCGTACGATATCCTTAATGGCCCATCCACACTACACAATCTTCGATGCGCACTCATTTTAGTTTTTTCTCAGAATTTTAGAGAATTGTAAAAAAAACCCTTTGGGAAAAGGGTCATTTCACTTTTTTATGGCCTTTTCAAAGGGCCGCTTTCTAGTGTAGGTACTATCAAAATTGCGTCATCATTCTTAGAAAATGGAAAAAAATATATGGGAAAAAAATGCGCATTCCAGGATTGTGTAATGGCGGTGTGCAAAGATTGATTCAAGACGATTTGAAGCGAAAGATTCCGTATTTTTACGGTATGAGCCATCAATTTCATTTGGTCATAATCAAGGCCAATTTTTTGACCAGGTTCGAAGCAACAAAAATTTTGAAGAAATTACACCCTAGAGAATCGGCTCTCGCTTCAAAGCGCCCTCGCCCAATTCGAAATCGACGCCAATCAACAATGCTAAAGGATTCTGTTGTCGAAGAAATTCTGCGAGAAGAAAACGAATCGTCCGTCAGCCTGAAATCGGCATTTTACGAAACGATCAACATTGTGTTAATCGAAAAGACAAAACGTTTCGTAAGAGACGATACCTATCTCACAGCTATCGATACTGTAGATGAAATGGATTTGAAAATGGATTGCTAAATGAAATTGAGCTAAAAACGAAAATTCGTCCAAACAATGAGAAATTGAACGATTTGAAAAGGCCAGAGGTTAAAAAATTCAAGACTGTGGTACTGACAGAGCTGTATAAGGTGCACCAGGGAATGGAAAACGTGTACAACTTTCTCACCCGGAACGGCAATATGCGAATCATTGTGTTCGGCCTTGACACGAATCATGCGCACTCAACGTATTACTAAATGTCGACTGATAGTTTAAATAATTTTACTGATAGATTAAATTTTTATATCTGAAAACCGTTCTTTTAAGATTCGATGTACTAAAAAATCACAAAGTGCAAATATTTTAAAAAAATGATTAAATGTTATTGTTTAAAAAAAAATAAACTACAGATATAAGGTATGAGAAAAGCGCGTGGGGGGGCTAAGCCCCCCTAGCCTCCGGGTTGCTACGGCCCTGATCGCAGTGCGGTATCCAGAACAGGTAACTTTATTTAGAACGGGTTTCATTCCAACGCGTATATTAGATATTAGAAAAACTAATGCTAAACTAGTGCTTGTGATTCTTAGCCCAACTCTTTTCATTTAAACAAAAAAGGGGCTCAACCGAATGTTATGAAATTTTTTCAGACCATGTTTTCGTTAATATGCTCCGTGTAAGAACCACCCCCGCAAGGTGTAAGAAACAGCTTTTCGTTATTACTTATCCATAAACTACATACTGTCAAGTTTTCATATCTGCTCATATTTCGCATTTGAACCGGAATTCCTACATATTTACAAAAATATTGTGCAGAAACGCACCGGCGCGCAGCCCCTGGACTGGTGCCAATGTTTCATACTTTTTGTTAAAAGCTAATCTGATTATATGTCGTACGTGCTCATTATCAAACTGCGGCCTCCCGGAATATTGTTTCAATTGAGTTGCTTCAAAGTCTTGTTGAGAACAAGTATTATTTTAATGAAAATAGGCGTTGATGGAAAATGCCAGTTTTATTAAATTTTTCTTTAATTTTAAAAATTTTGATTCTGGTAATATATTATTTTTGTAAATTAATTTTTGAAATTGTGTAAATAAAATTCTGAAACCCTAAAATTAAAAACTGTCCGGCACACCAACAACACGATAAGTAATATTTGTAATTTTCTGGCACGCGCACATAAAAGGTTCGCCACCACTGGCGTAGGTCAAGCAGCATTGGACGTGGTTAGTACTTAGTTGGGGTCGTCTTGGGTAAAAGGGATTAGCCTTTGGAATGGTCGATTAAGAATACATTCATATCTGTAACAGAGGCCTGCATACCTACTGGTGGGTGCATTTTGGCTCTTGAGAAGGATAGGGAGGGATAGCGATGCTGTTAATAAAAAGAACATTGGATCCTCTGAATTCTCTCCAAGCCACAATAATCGGGCGAAAAGGACGAAGGCTCCAGTCATCCGGTTCGAAAAGCCAGTTGAGAAGCCTTCAGAAAAGAAGTCCAATGCACCATAATGAAGCCTAAAACGGCTCCAAAGCCAACCTACAGTGTCAGAATAGGCGTGTTTGCGACTGACTATCCGGAGACACTCGTGACCACGAAACAATTAGTTGCCGTGCAAAGGAGTCTTGTGGATGCGAAACCCTGTTGAAAATAGCCCAGGTTCCTACGGGTCGCTGCGCGTCCGGGGTGGACGGCCATCACCTGCGCTGACTTAACCACGGCCACCTGGATGAGTGGTAAGATGGGCCACATTGAGCCCTGGGAAGAGGCAAGCCTCGTCGGAGCCATGTGCTGGTCCGGTACTTCTCGGCTGCAACAGAAGACCCCAGCGGCATGATGTTAAAGTGGATAGGGGTTCAAAACAAAGGTGCGGCAGTGGAAAGTACTCCACAAAGTACACCGCCCACCATTAACAGAGATGTCGTTCCTTGTACACCAAAGGTCTATTGACGAGTTGATGCGAACTGAGCCCTCGCGGGAGTCTGCTACGGGAATGGAAGAGCTAAATTGCTTGAATGTCAGGATGGTAACCAATGCATTTTGTGGGCTGGTGGTAAAGGAAGCCTTCTCTAACGAGAAGTGACTCCATCTCCACCATCTTAACATCTATTGTCTGCGGCAAGTTCTACGCCCCTTCCATCTGACAAAAAGAACCACATACCCTCCAGAGAGGCTGGGCTGGTAAAAACCTCAAGGAAGTGACCCTGGGAGGAAATGCTTCTTCTACTGCCGCTATAGACCCTGCTTTGTCCCCAAACCCACCCCACAAATCCTTTTGTGGGGGAACTCACTGAGCCAAAAATGATATTTACGTTTTGTGCGATTCTTAACCCTGAACCTAATATATCGTACCGTAACGTAACTGTACGTAACCTAAAGAACGGTACGAACATGAGTTTTCATATGCCATCGTCCTAAATTGGCGTAATTAATTTGGCGAATGTTCGTTAAATTCTCGCATGTTACCTAGGGTGCCGTAAGATAGCCACAAAACGCAAGCATCAGTAATCGGCATCACTCCCCAAGCAATTTTTCGTTTAAATTTTTTCCTTTCATTTTGCTGAGCACTTCTAAGCTGTTTATATTTCTTCCACAACTTAAATAAATGAAATAAATCGCTTATATCTGCATTTTACACTTGCCACTTGACTTGCTTTTATTTAGGGACAATGTGTCAAAATGACGTAAGCAAGCTCAAATTCGTCTAGGTTTCTTACGGTACGGTAGGTCATATTAGATTCAGGTTTTACGACACAAAATGTAAGAGACGTAAGATTTTAGGAATTTAACGAACATTCGTTACTTAATTTAGGACCGTGCCATATAAACACTCATGTTTGTACCCTACGTTATGTTAGATTATGTTACGTTACGTCTCATTCTGGTTCAAGCTTAAGGACCTAAAGAAGGAACATCTGCCGCCGGGACCGGAATGATCTCGGTAACCTTGGGAGGCGCCCGACTGCTATCCCAGAGGTCCGTGGTTCGTATCCACGCGGCAGCATGATCCTTCGCTTTTCCACAGCTTTCCTTCTTTCTTGTCTTCTTTCTTTAAAAAAAGTCGTTGCCTTTTCTCCTGCCATCGCATCGCTTTGAATCGTAACAAGGGACCAAGTCATCTCTTTTTTCATCACCGAAGGCAGAGTTCTGTCATGGTAGTATTAGATGGGGAGCAGGTGGAAGGGAACCGTGTGTTGATGTCATTTCTTTCACCCGTCTCTCCTGTGTCTTTCCGGCTACGGCTTACTTTCCGACATTGCACTCAATAGCGTGTTCCAAAATTCGAGCAAAGTTCTCGCAAGCAGTTGGCTTCTACTCGTAGCTACTCATGCTTTTGTTGAGAAGTAGCTACGAGACGAGTAGAAGCAAACTGCTTGCGAGAACTTTGGACGAATTTTGGAACACAACTATTGATAATACTGTCGACAGTGCAAAGTCGAGCATTACCTGTGGTGAACGCTCACCTGAAAAAATCTTTGCTATAGAACCTAAAAAGTTAGTTCAAATATTTGTATGCTTTTATTTATAGGTGTATTAATGAAAGCAGTCAATGCTTTAAAGGTAAAATGCTTATTAAAGAAAATTTTGAAAATATGTACATGCAGTCTGGAGTGATTTTAGCTAAATTTTCAAAGGTTGAAAAAGCGACTTAAAGTAAAATTGAATCACAGCACTTGTAAACAAAAATCGCTCAACTTTAGTAAAAAAAATTCTCACATACGCAAATACAACAAAAAATTTTTGTTTGCTAGGAATAGCATAACCTTCAACAAACCTTTCAATATAATACCTACAAAGTCTCTTTATAATAAAATTTGCATTTACCCAAGAGAAAAGAGCCGCTCGTTTCCAAAGAAAAATATCTTTTTTAAATCTCATAAAAAAACCGAAACGCGAACATAACCTACACAACATTTTCATATTCCATCAAAAACAGACATTCAGGTTTCAGGCTAACACAAAACAGCATAATATTTTCATATTCCCCTCTATACCATTACCATCAACCATCAGCCAAGCCGACATCATAACCAAAAATGTTTCCTTGTTTGTTTGTTCTTTTTTTTTTTGATATGCTGTAATGTACTACTCCCCGAAAAAAATAAAAAAAAAATAAAAATATATTTTTTTGTTCAAGCATTTTTTTTCCACCCCAAACATTAGTACGATATCATAAAAGGCCACAAGAGTCACATAAAAGTTCAGCCGCGAAAAAGAACTCCGCCATTTCATTTGTGAAATTCATCTACCCTGAAATAGGCATTCTCCCCGGCCGAATGAATTCCTAGGCATCCTTTTTTTTATACTAAGGATCAGGATGATTCCATCCGTAGCAAATGTAACTGCTTTCGCATTTTGTATAACCCTTTTTCCCGGTAACGGTATTTATCTCAAACAGCGCACATACAACAAAAGACACCGAGCCTTCAAGGTGTGCCACAAAAACCCTTTCATCACCTTTTCATTCGTTGGGCTTTAAGGGTAGAGATGCTGTGCCACTCCAATCGTTCTGCTAACCTTTCACCCCCTCTACACCATCAGCCAGTGGCAGCCCCATTCGCCGTATTCCTAGAATTATTCTTGAAAAAGAAAGTTCATCTCTAGAGTGCCATCTACCGAAAAAAGATGGAAATGTACTGAAATAAAAATACCAATGGCGGGTGGGGATGAACCTAGGCTCTTGATATCCTTTTTGGCAGAAGGTCGTCTTCCTTTATTAAGGTTAGATAAAAAAAAAGAGCGCGGGTGGCTGAAAGGGTGTTTTCCTGGAGTTTTCCCCGAGCTCAAATGCAAATAAAATAAGGCATACACAAAAAAAACATAAGTGGGGGAATGCACCTAAAAGAATTCAAGGCACAGCTTCTTAAACCATACCCCCCCCTCCACCCAAACCAAAAAATCAAACCCGAGCAGACAAGGAGCAGGCAGACAGATAGGCCGATCCGAACTCGGCTCCCTCTGGTGGAATGACATCTGTATACACAGTTTGGAGGTGAAAGCAAAAAAGGAAGAAAAACGATATTTCGAAAAAAAAAACATTTCCCAGGACGAAGGAGAACGTATATATAATACTTTTGCACATACACCGGTAAAGCTGCTCCCATGGATCGTGTGGATGTGGAGCTGCTCGCTTCCTGATGATATCCCTCCCGACCGAGTGAAAATTCGCATTCGCTTGTTGTCTATCCGCCTTAAGGATTACTTTGAATAACGGCGGCGGAAGAAACGGAATCTCCTTTCTGGTTTCTCTCGTATTTTCTTTATTTTCCTTCTTAGTTTTTTCTTGTTTCTTTCTTAAATTTCTTCCTTTCTTTTTTTATATTTTTATTTTTATTTATTTTTCTTTTTGTTCTGTAGCTTTACTTTGTTTGGTTTTTCGGCGTTTTCCGCGCACAAAGGTGTTGAGATGGAGAAGTATGTAGTATTTTTTTTGAAGGGGATGAAACCAGAACACTGAAAATTAAAAAAATCAACTTTTTCTCGTTGTTGACGGGGGAGGGGGAGAGTGTTTCTTCTTTTTTTTGCTTTGAATTTTTAAAAAGGAGGAAAATTAAAATTTTATATTGAGGGAGGGAAATCCAAACTACGAATGGAGGAGACATGATAAAGTTGTTTCTCTTTTTTGTTGAGATTTTTTTAAGCGGAAGTTAGTCAAAAATTCATGTTTAAAATAAAATGTAAACATAAATTCTGTATGGATTCCTTCAAAGAAATTCAATGTAGGATTTGCTGTTTAACAAGGGAGAAAAGTTTAGCAAAATTTTCAGTGTTTAACTGCACGAGCGATCAAAAATTGAAGGTTTCCATTTGTACAAGCTTTCGAAGCGTTACTCTGAACTTTAATGTTAGAAATAGCGATGGTGGCCCAAATCGAGAAATTTTTTTATATGCGTGTGGGCCCATATAGTGACCACCGCGGTTAAACTAGACCTATTGTGTACATACCCCACTAACAGAAAAGACCGTTAGCCCTCCGCACGAAGGCAAGGAGGTCTTCAGTTAAAGAAAACTGGAATTGATGATGGCTCAAAAGATCTCTGATAAACGTACTTCTCCTAATGCCCGGCTTCATCGCCCAAACTGCACAAGTTCGAGCAAACTGAACTTCAGTTCAGTTCCCATATATTTTAACATATTGAACTAAGGATAAATAAGACCTCAGTTCGCCCAATTGAACATCGAACTGAAGTTAAACGTAAAAGCTCGCCCAAAAGAGAGTAATCAACTGGTATAGTGGAAAGCTATTTGAGTTAGTCCGGGGAAATTAGCAAAAAAACCCACGAAAGGATACAAAATTCCAAAATGGCTAAAAATTGGTCCACAAGTGATTTTTGAAAAAAAAAAATTTTATCTAATTATACAAAACATTATTGCCTACAAAATACCCCTTTTATGCCGGATCCCCACATTTGTCAAGGCTTGGCAAGCGTTCCCAAATTTAAAACGCTTTCTTAAAACGAACGTGCGAACTCATCACAAACGCTTGTCGCAAACTTCCTTTGCAATCCTTCGCAAATTAAAAACGTTTGCTTTGGTTTGCCGAGCATCCACACTCGACCGGATCGGCCACAAGCGTCGCCAAGCTTACACAAGCCAAGCCAAACGCCTTAAGGTGAAACCCCAATGTAGGCTTGGCTTGCTTGAACTTGGTGAGCTTTTCAGGTACCACGTGCCCAAGCAAATCAAGCCCAACAAGCCAAAGCAAAACAAACCCAAATACACGCTTTGCTTTAGTTACTTTACAGTTTGCTTTTCATGAGCACAGGAAATAGAAATAGTACCCGAAAGAGGTATGAATTTTGCAGAATTTTTCCTTTGGAATGGACATTATTGTTTCATAAAAAGAACAAAGGATCGAATGTAAATATCTATTGTGGTGTAGAGTGATAAAGAAGCACAAATGGTTTATGGCATAAACTGTTCAAACATTTACGAGAAATTTGTTAAAATGGGATATAGAAATAGTTGTCTCAGATTAATTTTGAGCTCTATATTTATAGTTAATGTTATTCCCAAAAAAATAATTTCTTTATGAAATAAATTTTCTCAAACCTCTATATACATTTATTTCTCTAAGCAAAATAAATATTAAACGAACGCGAAAGCATACAAAGCATCAAAAAATTGAACATTGGTCATTTCGAGCTTTGCTTTGCTTTGCTTTGGCTTTGCTTTGGCTTTGCCGCTTTTTCATTTGGTTTTTTCCCATAACAAAGCACTGGTTTATTTGATAAGCCAAAGCAAAGCAAAGCACTAAAGCAAGCCAAGCCTGGGGGTTTCACCTTTATCCACACGTTTGAATTTGCGAATGCTTGCCAAGCCTTGGCAAACGTGTGCATCCGGCATTAGTTGATTTTTGCAATATTTTTTTTTCATCTAATCTTGCAAACATCAATTGTTGAGTGATTTTTTGGCCGAAAAGTGATTTTTGGAAACTTTGACCTTGAATAACTTCGAAAGGGTTAATTTTTCGAAAAAATGACAAGAGGGCTTTTTTGGAGACAATAACGTTTCGCATTGACTGATCAAACACAATTTTCGTTTTTGAGTGATGTTTGGCCAAAAAGTGATTTTTGATAAATTTGACCTTGAATAACTTTAAAAGGGTTAATCGGGGTCAACATGTTTGTGAGAACTAAAGTTATAGAGAATTTCCTTGTCAACATTTTGGGCCCTCGCACGGGGTTGTACGACTTATTGAAACCGAGATACAAGGAAAACGCGGGAAAAAGGCGATATCTCCGGCGTCCATATTTTTTTTGTGATTCCGAAATTGTTTTCTTAAAAAGTCCCAAGGAAGCTGTGGACCAATTTTCAGCCATTTTGGAATTCTGCCTCCTTAAAGTGCTAATTTCCCCGAACTAATTGGGCTGATGTATTTCTGACGTTCTTATGTCATTTATATTAAAAAACTTGTTACCGCATTTTTATACAGTGTTAAAACTGAAACAAAAACACCTCAGTAACGAAATTTTCAAATGTGATACGTCAAACACGAAGCTTTCTGAGCTGAACAAAGACGATGAAGCCATGGATTGAACTGAACATTATTGAACTGAGAACGACAAAGCCTGGGTAGTCGTTGAGCGTTCCAGTTCAGTCTCTTGTCTAGCAATACTTCCAGATGTTTGACTGAGTCTGAGTACTTAACCCTCGATACAAAGAGGACTTAGGTCCAATTTACAACGTGCACTAGGACGGCCTTGTTTGGGTTGATTGATAGGCCCTCCGCGGTACACCATCTTTGAACTTCTCGGAGTGCTGTTCTCACGGCCTCTGTAATGGTGAAATCAAACTTCCCCGAGACAATAATGGTACGATCATCTGTACATTTTGAAAACCAGATTCATGTAGCTCAGTCAAAAATGCATCTACAACCAGTGACCAAAGTAACGAGGACAGAACTCCACCTTGAGAGCATCCCTTGATAGGTTTGAAATTATTGGTGGAGACACCCTGGGTCGAAAAAATATCACGATCTTCTAGCATGGCATTTATTCACTCAATTATGTGAAGATCCAGAATTTGAAAATTTCGGCGTGGATGTAGGAGTAATAACTGCAACGGTGTCGAAAGTTTTATGTTTTAGACGCGAATGTCGTGTTACCAACGCAAATGCAGTCTCCCAACTGAGTA
This sequence comes from Thereva nobilitata, assembly GCA_963855945.1. Classification (NCBI taxonomy): domain Eukaryota; kingdom Metazoa; phylum Arthropoda; class Insecta; order Diptera; family Therevidae; genus Thereva; species Thereva nobilitata. Next base: position 85,241,418 of record OY979697.1, read on the forward strand.
CGCCCAATGCTGCTTGACCTCTGTAATCGAACTAGAATCGGTGTATTGAGTGTGCTAATGACAACTTTCCCCGCCACCAACCCAATCGCTTGGAATATGAAGCAATGCAACAACAACTAAAGCTTTGTGTGAGTAAAACTAAAGATTGAGGGTATTAAAAGATTTTTAAAAAGTAAGCTAGATATTGGGATTGCCTCATTTCATTTGTAATGAGGTTGCCTCATAGGGTCGTTATGAGAAACTGACTTCAATATCATATGATATTCATGAGGAAACTAAGGGGTTAGTCTACTTTCGGCATGCCCCTGGACCCACACGCTGCGTGAGGCAATCCCCTCTTTAAAGGCTATTCGGGTGGGGTTTGAAAAGCTTAGGCTATACAGTCGTACGAAAAGCCTGGTTTGACGGTCCTAGAACGTTATCGGTTATTAGGTGTACATGAAATATTTTGGGCGTGGATTTCCCCACCCAAAACTAAAGTGCCTGTCCATCCCCACGCCTTCCGCCGCCCCTAATCATGGGTCAAAGCTAGGAAGAAATATGATAGGCTGGATCTAAAATCAAGTTTACTGCATCTTCACAAGCAAAAGTTTTTACGAGAACGGCTACAAAATGGCGCACCTCGGCGTTCATTGGTTGCCAGCCTCCGGTTTCCTACCGCTCCTATTTACCTATCTAAGAGGCTAGGACTGGATCCCGGTTATATAGCGCGTCTATTTGGTGGTGTTGTCCCATAAAAGGTAGTTCAAAGTACCGATCTTGGAAATTGATTGGGGTAATCTAGGTTGATGTTTGCGATAAAATCATGATTAAAGTTTTTTTATATGGGAAAACCTAGCTTAGGAATCAACCTTTCTACTGCGGCAGTCCGTCATGTTGTTCAGGTTATGGTGCAATATTGAATAATAAGTTTAGTTTGAATAACAGAAGAGGATCTTATACATTTGGGGTCTCAGGGTGCTAGAAGGCTATAAACCTTACATTTAACAATTAAGTTCTCCAATGATGTACAAGTTTTGAAATATCGACTGTGGAAGATTATCAATGGCAGTAGGGATACAATTTTAACAAGACTCCTACATTTCTGCGATGGGTCAACGAGTCGCCAACTTAAATATAATCAGTGAAACATTGCAATTCTCTATATTTCGACAACAGCTTCACTTATCTGGACCAAAATTATCCTATCTTTCAATCTGGAACCAACCCTACACATTCCCAAATTTTCATTTTAATCTGTTGGAAGGTTTCGGAGATTAGCGTGTACAAACATTGTGACACGTAGTTGGGGTATTACCTCTACTTTTTTTCGGCGGCCACCGATTTTGATGAAATTTTGGATTTAGGCTCTACTTACCACCCCTTTCAAAGTCCACCCCTTTTGAGACACACAAATTTAGTTATAAATTCAGAAAGTATTTAGTAAATTTTTTAGTGTGTATGTATGTGTGCGTGTGCGTGGATGTATATATATACTGGCGGGGTACCGACTCCCGAACACTCGATTCACCTATGCTCTAAAAAAGATTGCAAATCATGAATTTTTTCATTTTATTTAATTGCACCTCTTTAGCAGCTACGTACAAAAGTATTGCGCAATACCTTCCAGTTTCTAGAATATCTTCTATTTTGGAGGTACTGTTGTAAAATAAATAATAAAAATGTATACCAAATGTAGCATGTATGTATACGTGAAATACCGTAATGTGCTCACAAGAGCTCCGAAAATCATTTGCTCCGAAAATTAAAAAAAGTCGTTCGTTTTTCTTACTGTATCGGGGTCAATTTTCAAGCTGCAGTGTCCATTCAAAACCCATTTTGTAGGTAATTTCACTGGATATAAAACTGTGTTAATTGTATTATATTAAAACCGTTAATTTTCAAAACGTGAAGGGTCAAAGGGCTAAGCAAAGATGGTACTTACACTATAAAGCAAACTTCAATCCGCTATATCTCCGTCAGTTTTTAAGCTACAGCAATACATAAAAAAACCAAAATTTTTATTGAAGAAAAAACTAAATTTTGTTACTCAACAGTTTTTTAAGTATCTTCAATAGTTTTTGAGTTTTTTTGAAATACACGCAGAAAACTATAAAATTCGTAAAATCCACTTTTCATTTTGATCGTACACATTTCGAAAAATACACCCTGAAAATCACTCAAACTATATAGATCCGATAGATATCTCTAAAATAGAGTGAATCCTACGTGTAACATGATTAATTTGAATTTTAGTGGAAGTGGTATTAGTTTTATTGATAATTTTTGTAAAAACAAATTGAAGGGTACATCTTCTCTTTGTCATAACCCATTCATTTTACATGAAAATGACTTTTATCAGTGTTCATTTTAAAGGTCTTTTCAAGCACTTTAAAAAATGTAATATAAGTTATCCACGAAAAATGCATCGATTTTCCGTTATTCGACGTTGAATACAACGTTTTGAGTATTTGGTTTTAAATAGGTCCCTTTCGATCAATCATTACACGCTTTGTTTTATACTTAGAGCATTCATTCAAAAACCATTTTCTTCGTTTTTTATAAGCTTTATTTTTAGTCCTACAAAAATTTTGATAAAAACGCTTATTTTTGGAGTGTTCGAAAACGTGGGGTTTTTAATGAAAATTGCAACTTTTCAAACGCTTAGAACTAAAAAAATATCAATTTTACAAAAAAAGTGTACTAAATTTTCTGCTTAAAATTAGCCTCTCTGTCGATTAACGGAGTTATTTTGACCAAAAATATTTTCACCACAAACAAAAAATGTGGGCAATGATATTGCGCACAAAAAACGTTGTAGTCAGTTTTGCAATAAAACGTGTAACTAAAAAGATATTGTCAGAAAACTACTTTTGAATTTACGTTTTTCGACACTTAAAGCGCTATAACTCGTGAAATATTACCCCTACGTAAGAAATGATAATAACACAAATTATAGATAACCGTGTGTTCTATAAGTCTTACGAAGTATTTTATCATGTAAAATTAACCATTACCGAAGTATAGTGCAAAGAAAGTGATATGTGAAGTTTAAAGCACCATAGCTCAGTACATATTGACTTTACAAAAAAACTTTCTAAATAAAAAAGTTAAATCACTTATTTATCTACAAAAAAGATTGTATACATTTTTGTCGTGAAATGCATAGCTTCTGAGATATAGAATTAAACGCGTTTCCCTCCACTGTAAGTTTAGCAAGAGGGTGGAGATGACGCCATTTTGAATTTAAGCTTATAAAAATATATAAAATCATTTGGTAAAAAAAAATCGCGTGCGGTATTTTTCGCATTACGAAGGCCTTTTTTTCGACATATTATGGTAGACTTTGATTTTTGAGTCATTCCCTATCTACTGTTAAAATTTCAAGTAAATCGGTCGCCGCCGAAAAAAAGTAGAGGTGATATCGGTTGGGAACTGAACTGTAGGAAAACAACGGGTGATAGAACGAACCTTTGGGAAACTGCAATAGATATGGTGTAGAGATTCGGATTTGACGCCTTCTAGTACTACCTTGGTTGAACGGCCAGAACGAAAACTCTCAATCCATTTTTTATCGCAGAGTCGATAGAAATATCTTGAAGCTTAGTAAACCGGGCGGGTGCCATACTCTGTCAAAAACATTGGAGATATCTGGAACAACCAGACCAGCAGCGATGTATGCTTTGGTTTAGATGCTCTTTTAAACAAGCAAGGATTATCCTCGTTGATGTATGCGGCCCTAAGAATCCTGGGCTTTCTTTGAGATGTACAGTTCCCAAAAATCTTTGCTGTGATTGAAATTTAAAATACATACTTACTTTGACACAAAAAAAATTTTCCGTTGTCCAGTGTCATTGTTAAAACTTCATGGAAAACACAAGGTCAACAAACCACGATAAATTTTTATTCAAATGGCAACTACGATCTGAGTTAAAAAGTAGGCTATCAACTGATTGAGTGAACGACGTCTTAAATCTAGACCGTTATGTGCCATAACCTAATACAATAGAGTAATTATGCAAAATTAGTTGTAAGGTCTCTTCGATAATGACTTTATTTTTTCAGAAAGATATTTAAGACCTTATCAAGGTTCATAAAATAATATTTACCTTCCAAAGCACCTGTTACAAACTGTGCTATTTCTACGTCTTGCACAAAAACTTCCAATCCAAAAATTATAGTCATTTCACCTCTTTAATGTCCATTTTCTCCTATTTGCTACTAATTAACTTTCAGTTTTTGTTCTCCCTTTTTGTAATTCCGCTACTTAAATCTACCAAACAGCCGAAAAAGAATTTCTCTCCCGCAACAATTTCAAATTACTTAAATCGATCCCAAGCTACCATCATTCTGTACCAGTCATAAATTAGTGGTTTTCTTTCAACAGCTTTTATCGAAATCAAATGAATCTCTCCTCAACAACAACATCGCAAGCAATTAATGTGGATTTCTCTCTATGACTCCCATCATTCATTCAGCTTCAGCCGACGACCATCAGCCGTCAGAGATGAGGAGTTTCACAATCAGCATATATTTACAACTGCCTAAATTGAGGAAGTAAGACTCGCCCGTACAAGAAGACATTACAACGACCGAATTACCAGAGACAAAGCCTCATTTCATCATAAAAAATTTCCCATCCTCTATTCTTCTTAATATCAATCTCGGTTTCCATCTTGTTCACCTGCAATGGGAGTCTTGTGTTCGGCTCAAGGGCTAGCCTCGTTTGTTATGATGCCGGCACAAGCAAGAGCCAAAGATTAACAACTGAAGATGGACTCGTTTCTCACTATTAGAGATTTACGTCGCCGTCGTCGTATTTGCTGTTGTTTCTTCTGTGTTCAACTTTTTTGTTATGCTATTGAAGTAATTTCAGATAAAATGGGCCACGCCATCCAGCGACCCGTATCTAGTGGACGGGCATCTAGCTTTATCCAATTGCCCTGATAGATACCAGAAATGATCGTTTTTCCAAAGTGTTTCGAATGGATGCATCTAACAAATCTGACGGTTCTGGTGCTCTGTAGAGTCACGCGTGATTAGATCTCATGAGAGACTCCCGAGACGAAGTTCTTCTGTGCCACTACTTTTCACCCCGATCGTTCCGAGGTGTAATATATCTAAATTGAAATTGCTCTTATTTAGATACCGCCAGCTTATATCTCTCCTCAATTGCACCTTCTAGATCACCTGGAGATCAGCCGGGTACATACGTATAGCGCGCGCAAGATCAGGTGCCTCCTAAAGGAGAAAGAAAATTGCCCTGGACAAACAGAAAACTGTGCCATGTGCTAGAAACCAACTGAACCGTCTCACAGCGAATGCTTAGGCGATCGCTGGCAAAAAACCTTATCTAATTAAAGAAGAAGAACAAACAGAAACGATCGTGCCATGTTCAAAGATGCAAAAGGTAAAAAGTTGCCAAGAAATTTGTTCAAGTTCACAGTTTTTGCCGATATCATTGTCGAACGGGACTGATCAGTGATTTAAGCGTTTCCACAGGTCCGAAATTTGCTTAATTGATAGCATCGATGGTACTAGAGGAGCTATGGAGGCAGCACAACCAGCCACTGCCTACCACCCCACCTGGCTAAGGAAGGTGCTGAAAGTTTCATGATCGATTCAGCGATCTCTTAAAGAAGTGTGTCCGATCGTTTATTTGGAGCACAGCACACATTATGGCTGTGAAGCGGCAAGAGGTATATCTGATCGAATAGCGAGAATGGCTATGGTTTGTTGCAATCTCGTTGATCTTTTATTCTTTTTAATTTGTCTGTCCCTCTGGTAACTGTTTCGATTTCAGTTAATTGAAAAATTCTTTAACATGCATTTTATACGATCACACGTTCGGGATTTGTGGTTTCGTTTTTTTTTGTTTTTACTTTGAGGTTTGATGGAAAGGAGAACACTAATCGAGGCCTACTTTAAGATTGTACAATATTGTTTTCTTAGTTTTTGGGTTTATTTTTAAACAAAAAATAGGGCTTTTTACACGGAAGTTTTATTGATTGTAGTAAGAACGGAAAAGTTGATCTAGGAATGTTAAATTAAGTTGGCCCTAATGTAAAACACGTTTCATTATATCGCAGGAACTTAAGGCAATAAAAAATTTAAATTCTTGTGGGTTTTAATTATGAGAAGATAGGATAAATGTTCAGATTAACTCTTCCACGCCCGATTTTGATGAAATTTTTACACAAGGTACAATTAATTATGTACAACTCAGGTATGTTAATAAAAAGTGTCAGTCAAGTCCCGTTATCTTGTAATTTCACTTCAAAAATGCCGAAATGTCAAAAATTCAAAATGCAATTATTGCCATATTATTTCACCAATATTTTCACATATTGTATATTTCGATGTGGACAATTTATTTTTGGAAAAAAAAATTGGCACTCATGCACCCTTACTTTTTGAAGTGAAACTTCCTTGCTCTCGTTCCGGGGATTTTGAAGTGATTCGAGCAAGTACGAGTGAATTCAGAAAACAGAAACGAAAACAAGGACAGTTGTACGAAACGGAAGTTGCCTTCTCACTTATTTACAACTGTCACAATTCAGAATCGGCAACAAAAACAAGAACTGCCGTATGAAACGGAAGTTGCCTTCTCACTCGTTTACAAAATAACGAGAAAAAAACAAAAATCTTGAAACAAATTAAATATGTACAACAAAACACAAACACAATGAATGCACAAGTATACATACTAAATATTTAGTTTCCACTGTATTTCGTTAAACATTTTGGATTTAAACAACCAAGCTGATGAATTTCGCGAATATCACCGCCAAAAGAGCAGCAAACAACAAAACACAAACAAATTTCACAATTCAATAAATGCACAACTAAACTAACAATTTAGTTTTCACTCTATCTCGTTTAACGTTTTGGTTTTTAATAACTTAAACTGATGAATTTCGCGAAGATCAGCAAGTTGGTGACAGCGACAGCCATGATAGCAATTAAGTGATGCCATATAAACAAATTCTACCAAACCAGCAGGAAAATATTTACAATTTATTTAAGTTCGTACATAGATGGCGCAGGCATCGGTAAAGTAAAAATGAGGAGTCGGTTATTTAAAAAATTAAGATTGTTTATTAAAGATAAAGTTTTTATAAAAGCAGCGAAATGTTTTTGATTTTATACACTGTACTGCATTACTTTCAAAATATTCATTATACTATGATTTATCAATTGAGTTAAAATATTATGGTTCTTACTTCCTATTCCCTGCTTCATTCATATTTTAGATTATAACACAAGCCACGAGCAAATGAAGAAAAAAATACAATAATAAAGATCATATAGACATAAATATGTGCGCGAAGTTTCACTTCTGCTTTGTGTTCTTTAATACACAATTATTTTTTTTTTTTATTTAACTTTATAGTACTTAAATTTCAAAAATGCGATAATTGCCAAAGTACACCACCTTTTTTATGAAATTTATATATAACTAGCTGGGACCCGCACCGCCTATGCTGCACCCATAAACCAATAGTAGTAATCAGGTGATAAGAATTTTCATTTAATACCCATACCGAATGGCTTGCAAAGAAAAAGATAATCCGCCATTTTGTGTTGGCTGCCATTTTAAATTTGGCCCGATCGATCTGAAACTTTGGGAATCGTATTTTTTTCGGAAAAAACCAAAATAATAGATCTGAGCTCTTTAGCAGTAATTCGAAGAGTACCTCCCATACAAAAGTTCGAATTTTACGGATATCGGTACACTACAGCCACCCGAAGTGTTCGAGATAGAGTAAAATATACCACCCGCCGTACTCGAAAACCCCTATATACAAAAATTCAGGCCAATCGGATGAGCGGTTTCGGAGCCTATTGAACATTTACAGACAGACATACTTTCACTTTTATATACATATATAGATGTATATCTTTGTCTGTATAATAAATTGGTTTAAAAAAATTGTCTCCTATATACCGCTTTTTTTAATACATTACTAAAGCACGTCATTGTATGTGAATATGAAATAATAACTGCCACATTCGACTTTTAATTATTTTAAAATTTATATAATTTCATATATTTCAAATAATTAAAAAGTGAAAATTACTATTTTTATACTTGCCAAGATTCGATGATGAAAATTGTGTACTACGTGCACAACAGACACGTAGCGAAACATATTCAAAATCGTCCGCATAGATTTTGCAAAGCTAGGGGATTAGACGCCCCTTGCAGAACTTCGCTCATGGCACCCTCCTCCGCTCCAAATGGTTTTTCCCAAAAAAGGCGCAAAAAAGGTTATATCAATTTTGCAAATTTGGCACCCGTGCAGCCCAAAAATGCACAATTTGCTGCCCTAAAACGAATAAATACATTACACACACATTTCCTCTCTGTTTTTTTCATTTCGTCGAACAGAAGGGGCAAAAAAATGCAAAGATGCACATAGAGCTGTCCGTGGGAGAAGCATGTCTTTATCAGATCGAGTCCAACAACTTTCAGTGATTGTTCTTGTGACTGCAGTAGTCTATTTTATGTCGTCCGCCATTTTGTGGGGAATCCCATATTAGATTTAAAAAGACGTCACACAGCTTACTGAACTATACTTGTCAAACACTTTCATTTGATACCCATACCGAAGCAGTGCCGCGGCCAGACAATTGGGGGCCCTGTGCAAAAATTCAGCGAGGGGCCCCGGAGTGTAAAAATTTTTTCGCTCGCTTCGCTCGTCCATTTTCCTTCATAGAGCCCCATCCCCGCGACAGAATAATGGCCCATATGCTGATTTGTGTGCCCCGTACTCATTTGTGTGGCCCATTAAATGAAGTAAAAATGCAAATAATGAATTCAAATGATTTTTATTGCAAACAATTTTTTAGCTCGCTTTCGTCGCGGGGCCCCAATATCACGGGGCCCTGTGCAGTTGCACACTTTGCACATATGGCAGCCGCGGCACTGTACCGAAGGCGTCGTAAAGAAAAATGTAAACCGCCATTTTGTGTTGGCCGCCAGTTTGAATTTGGAAAGATACCACACAAATAATAGTATTCTACTTGTCACACCCTTTCATTTGATACCCATACCGAGCGCGTTGTAAAAAAATGTAATCCCCCGTTTTGTCTTGGCGGCCATTTTAAATTTGGAATGACGCCACACAGCTAATAGTATTCAACTCATTTGATACCCACACCGACTGGGTTGTAAAGAAAAAGCCAATCCGCCATTTTGTGTTGGCCGCCATTTTGAATTTGGAATGACGCCAAGCTAATTGTATTCTACTCGTAATACCCTTTCATTTGATACCCATGTCGCGGATCGGGAAACATAATTGCAAAATTCGGCCGCCATCTTGGAACGGCCATCTTGATTTTTTTACAAAAAAGTCATAGTGCATCGTTACGCGAACTATTCACATTGGCAAAATTTCGGGTTGATCGGTTACATGAAAGTGGGTCAAAATGAAGTTGCAAGAGGTGTAGAACGTAAAAAATGGTGACGTACTAATTAATTAATTAAAAAAAACTAATTAAAATTTCGAACAACGGAAACTTTTACTCACCTGCTTGAGTATCCATGCATCTACAAAAAAAAATTAGATTTCTATCTCTTCTAGTTTGGCCCCAACGCGCGACGGTACGCACAAGCAGACACACAGACGCACAGACACACAGACTGATAGACACTTTCTTTTATTAATATAGAAGAAGATAGAAGATAAGCGCATAGGATAGGAGGACAGGTTAGGTTAGGTGTGGGCAGTGACGTAGCGTGGGTGTCAGCCGCCCGGGGCGGAAGAAAATTTTTGTTTGTCGTTTTTTTGTTTAAACGACGTAAGTGATTTTTGTACCTGTACGATTTCTCGCAAACCAACAACGATACCGACTTCTTTGAGGTGCCGGTCGTAGCGTATTACCGAAGTTACAATCTGAAAAGATTTTCATAAAATTCGGTCTAGCGGTTTCTTTGTTTAGACGACGTAAATACGCGTATTACCGAAGTTATAATCTGAAAAGATTTTCATAAAAATCAGTCGAGCCGTTTTTTTGTTTGAACAAAGTTCGCGATTTTTGTACCGCCCAATATCGCGAGTACCAAATATGGTACTGACTTTGTTGAGGTGCCAATCGGCGCGTATTAACGAAAACGTGCTCTTTGTTATGAAATTTTTTATCTGGATTCAGCCGAGCGATAGGACGGTTTTTTGTCAATTTCCTCTCCTTTTGTTTTGGATAGCCTTTCTGAGTTGTTGCAACACCCCACAAAAGCGTGCAGCTGTGATCGTGGTCCCATGGGGCAAGTAATTGATCAACAACACCCCTTTGAAATCTCAAAAGAACGTTTGCCATTTTCCGGTTTCCCCAACTTTTGCTTTATTTGGTGTTTTGGCGGTAAGAGCGAGTGGAGTCTCCTTAGTGGCTGAAGCCTGACTGTCGGATCGATCGACGCACGTGCATAGAAATTTTACAGTGCTGCCACTACACCCAGACGTAAATTCCCTGAGACACCCAGACTTTTCCTGCCAACGACACGGTTTTAAAAAAATAGTGGAACTTAATTTTGAGACGACCCTCGTACAATATTGAACCCTATTCTTTATATGATAGAAGTCATTCTCGTTGAATATTAGTCATAAACAATCCAAACACAAAATAAAATACGGGAAATCCCTACAAGTCAGTACAGATGGTGTTGCCAGTCGCTACAATGAGCAAGATGTCATTATTATACATTCAATTAAAGAAAGGGGATTCCCCGCTTTCGTCACAGTATAAGTAATAAGAAATTCCGATCGGTCCGAATCGTGGGTGCGACAAAAATAATATTTTCAAGATTGTATTTATTGTGAAATTTTGCCGTTCCCTAAAAGTGCCGCCCGGGGCGGGCCGCCCCTACTACGCTACGCCACTGGGTGTGGGGCCGGAGGCCCAATTATCGCTTTGGCGCGCTGTTTTGATGATACAAACTCGTGTACCTTAAGTTCTTTGATCGAATGTGGCGGATGTCAAAAGCCATTCTGTGGAGTTTAAGAAGTTTATCAGTGCTCTGATCTCTAGTCTGGAGATCTCTTTTAAGTTTTCTAGAACATAACTGCGCAGTGTGCGCTGCCTGGCTTTGGCTAGATTTGGGCATTTACACATTAAGTGAACGATTGTTTCCCTCTCGTTCGTCTCCCCGCAGCTAAGGCAACAGACATTGTGTGGGATACCCACCTTGGTAGCGCGATATCCAATGGGTCAATGCCCCATGATGATTGCCGTATTTCTGCCAAAATCTCTTCGGGGTCTGTTTACGAGGCTCATTGTTCTTTCTTTGTTGTTCCACCTTTTGGCTGACAAGCAGCAGCTGGTAGTCAAAAATAGCGTTTTTGACCCCGGACTGTCGATCATCTCGATCTCCGATCCGCGGAAGATTCTCTGGGAACCCAGGCAAGAGTCACGTTGTGCTTTCCACCAAGCCTATATAGCTCAGGTCTGCATCGCTCCACTACCATGGAGCGCATCAACACTAAATCTAGAACTTTCATATAGGCTGGGCTATCTATGAAAATTCCAATGAAACACCTTTGGATGTGTCTGTCAGGCTTTCAGGATCGATTCAGTGCCTCCACTTGAAATATTCTAGCTTGCCCGATAGTTGCCAGGAAAATGACCTGTTGGTGATCTCTAGATAGACCCTGTCCCGACGCCCTCTGTCGTCGTTTAGCCGTCGGCGAATATCCGTAGATCAAATTTCTTCAGGACGTATCCGTTTCTCCACACTCTTCTTGAAGGTATTTCGACGGAGCAGTCCTTCCTGAAGATCAATTTAAGCGGAAGGTAGTCCACGGTTGTTGCAACTACAACCTCGGGTTTAAGCTGTTGCTATGTCTGTAGAGTTTTGAAGTTAAAGCCCCGAATTCCCTCAGTTTAAGGACACTATACAAATTCCATGTAGGTAGGAGACTATAGTCAGACTAGGGAAGGGAGTACAGGACAACTTGTGGAGTCCACGCCGGCTTCGTCCTAGGCCCCCAACTGTGGATCATCATGTGCTGACCAAAGTGGTAAAAGTAGGTGACTAGGTCATCCGCTCCAAACTCGCACTTATTTGGGAGTGATGATTGACCGAAGGATCAACTTCAGGGTGCACTTGGCGGATACGGCGGAAAATCCTCCGTGGATGCTAACTAATATAGCCCAAGAAGACGCCTTAAGAACGGTTAGATCGGTCCTATTGTATACAGCGCATTGGACCGAACAGGCAATAGGAGGAAAATAGACTCTGCATATCGGTTATTTATTTATTTATTTGCCAAACAAGGCACTCTTAGATCTAAGTACACTTTTTACATTTTAGCTTAATTATTTCATAATGCTAAGTCAGGTACAAGTTTAATTGGTCAGGCTATATGTATGCAAATCTACTATACTAATTTTAGTAAGGAACTTAAACAGATAAGACGGAAGTTTGGGATTTCAACAGTGGTATTAATTTTCTTTTGTAGGACAATTTGTTAGTGGGATGGGTGAGGTATAGATTATGTTCATTGAAGACCATGCAACATCTATTAATGGGCTCGTTCCTTGCGTAGTCGGTGCGATGAGAATATTCCTTAAGCACTTTCGTGTGCCTAGTACGCCGAGCTACATCATTGAGTATTATCCTGTCCGATAAGAACTTCACCTTGAGATCGCCGTTTAGAATATCCAAGGTCAGGCAAGAGATGAGCATTTTTCTCCTGCATGACAGAGGTAGAAGATCCAAAATTTTGAGCCTGTCCGTATAGTGTGGAAGGTTGTGATAGTCAGCGGGGTCATATAGATTTCTTAGTGCAAACAGGAGAAATTGTTTTTGAATGGACTCAATCCTGCTGCTACTGACGTGAAATATGGGATCCCAGACAGGGCATGCGTATTCTAGGATTGGGCGGACTAGTGAACAGAAGAGTGTTTTTGTGACCCAGATGTTATCAAACTCCTTAGCCCTTCTTTTTATAAAACCAAGGAGTTTATTAGCTTTGGCAGTAATACTATCGTAGTGTAGGTTAAAGTTTAGCTTATTGTCTAAAACAACTCCTAGGTCTACGATCTGATCAACACGGTTTAATAACTTGTGGTCAATATAGTATTGCTGCAGTTGCACGCTTTTTTTCCGGGTGAAGGTTATTGCGTGGCATTTGCTAGTATTAAGTTGCAACTTATTAGTGTTGCAACAGTCTTGCAACGCATTAAGTTTCGACTGAAGGAATGATACGTCGGAGTCGGACCTTATGATGCTATATATTTTCAGGTCGTCTGCATAAAAGAGATGAGGTATGTTGTTTAATTTGTGGGACAAATCGGAAATAAAGATGTTGAACAAGAGCGGACCAAGATGACTTCCCTGGGGGACACCGGAAGTAACTTCGATTTCTTTGGATAAAAATCCTTGAAATCTTACAACCTGAGTTCTACCGCTAAGATATGATTTTATCCATTCCAGGGCTTGGCCGGTAATACCAAATTTGAATAATTTAGTAGTCAAAATATGGTGGTCCACGCGATCAAAGGCCTTGCTAAATTCCGTGTAGATAGCGTCAATTTGATGGCCGTTCTCCATGCCACATAAAAGATCAGATATAAGAATCATTAGATTTGAGGTGGTTGAGCGCCCCTTTCTGAAACCGTGTTGTTGCTCGTTAATGTGAGGATCTATAAGAGGCGCAATCCTGTCATGGACAAGTTTTTCGAAGAGTTTAGGAATTACTGATAGGATCGCGATGCCCCTATAATTATCCACTAAATGCTTGTCGCATGATTTATGAATTGGTTTTAGGTAGGATTTCTTCCAGAGTTCAGGAAAACTTCCCAAAGATAGCGATTTGTTAAAAATAAGACGAAGAGGAAATATTAATTCATTTGAACAGCGCTGCACGAAGCTTGCAGGCAGATTGTCGGGGCCGTAACCTTTAGTGATATCGAGATTGTTTAAACCTGCTCTTATTTCGTCACTTGACAGAGATAAGTTATTAATGATTGTTGACGATTCATTACAAGTAAGGTCGGTGTACATTGTGTTAGATTTGGGAGCGAAGACTTCACTAAATCTCACAGCAAACATGTTACATATATCTTGGGGGCACGAGGAGGAAGCTCTCCCATTCGTCATTGTTGCCGGATACCCTGAGGTCTTTCGCTTTGTGTTAACGAAGTCGAAGAATTTTTTAGGGTCTTTTAAGATATTTTCGCCGACTTTATTTATGTACGTGCAGTAGGCCTCACGTGACCTAAAAGTGAATTCCTATGCTAATCTGGAGTATTCAGATCTTAATTCATCGTTAACATCCGTTTGTCTTTTAATCGTGCGGTACAATTTGTTTCTTTGATTTCGCAGAGATCTAGTATTTTTGTCCAACCATGGCTCCGACAATTTATCCCTTTTTTTAATCTTGGGTACGTGCTTATCGATGGAGCTGAGAATAATGTTGTAGAAGCATGATACTAACAGGTCAAGATTATCACCCGATAACCTATACCTACTATTATAGTCTGCGTTTTTGAAATCATAAACAATTGTATTGTTGTGAGACGCACGATGCGGGGTGATGGTGGAGTTGAGTTCTATTATCCACGCGGAATGGTGAAGCGTGTTAGAGAAAAGGTTCTCCTCATCACTGGCGGGACAGACGTTCACCTCGTCATATAGATTAGTGAAGACCAGGTCTAACCAGTTTCCACTAGTGTTCGGTTGCCTTATCACTTGCTGCAGATCATTGGCGTAGAAATTATCAATGAGCTTCATGTCAATAGCGTGCGTGATATTAATGGGGAGGAGATTATTATCGTCGTCGAGAGTAAAAGATATGTTAGGACGATTGAAATCACCCATTATGAGCACCTCGTCATTTTTGTGGCAGTCAAGGGACGGGAGAACTTCATTAAGTGTATTTATAAAATCATCATACTTTGATTCGTCAGAATTAGGGGGTATGTAAACAGCGCCCATAACTATGTTTTTATTGCCAGATTTGACACGAATAAAAATATTTTCGAATTGTGATTGATTCGTGGTGATCAATACACTGTTCAGAGGATCTTTGATGGCTATTAGGACACCGCCACCTCTCGAGTGCCCGCTAGAGTGATAATCTCTATCGCAACGATAGATAGTCCAGTTGTTATCTAAGATCTCCTCATTTAGAAATGAATTATTTAACCACGTTTCAGTGATCACGAGAATATTGAAAGGGCATGATTTCGCGTCAATGAAAAGGTTTCTTACTTTTCCTCTCATACCACTGCAATTGTGGTAAAAAAGTCTAATGGTTTCAGGAAAGTTGGGTTTCTGGTTATGGGTCGAAAGGGGAAAGGATGCGACGGAAGAGGCTAGTTATGGGCGATAGTATCTATTCCTTTCATCCCGGCTTTTTTGGAGCTGCGACACATGCATGGATCTGATATGAGAAGCGTAGGTGGAGAGGTCCTTACTTACTTGCTCGGCGGGAATTTGGTAATGCTCATGATACTTCATATAGAGCGCGAGAAGAGTATCCCGATAAATAGGTAGACCTTCCTGTTGGATAGAGATAATAAGACTGGTCCTGGTTTTACCGTTTATACAAGTAGAGTCCGGTCTGCTATGCATGTAAGCAAGGAAAAGTCTAACATTGTCGAAGATCTGTCTTTCTCTGAGCCGCGAAAGTAAATATCGACTCTCAGATGAATCTGCCGATATTAAGGTATTCTTTACAACTGGAGGCTGTAATGAATTTAAGAAAGGTCGTTTGATTATGTGGTTGTTCATTCGGCTCTCAGAAGTCTCAGAAGAAACAGCCGGTATTGATGTGTTTATACCGACGGTAGGCGGCGGGTTTGGTGGAGAACGACTGCTTGTAGGGGCCTCACTGAGATCGGCGAAGGAACGGCCGCCGACGACAATGTGGTTGCGTGAGAAATTAGGGTAATTAGTATGAGGATTATTGTTATTTCCTGGTGTTAGGACGTTGGAGGATGTGCTGGGTGAAGTAGTGGCGCTGTTAGTGTTATAGTTAGTAGTAGGATTAGTTTTAGGGTTTCGATTATTGTTAGAAGATGGCGGGACAGTAGAGGATGAAGTTGGGTGTAGTTTGTGGTGGCTCGATAGTTATTTTTATTAGGGATATGATTAGCAGAATATGAAGCTCGTGTGCCAGGAGCTGAGGATGGGATAGTGTTAGTTCTAATATTATTGCTAGGTTTTTTACTTAGCCTATTATTAATACTTTTAGTTTTACTTAACCTATCCTTCCAGACGCATAACGTGAGATTATTCCACCTGAATAAGTCTGATGTGGAGTTTAGAAACAGCCATTCATATTTTGACGGCATAACCAGCTTAAAGTTTTTGTATTTCAGAACCTTGATTTTTCGAGGTAGAACGGGTTCACAATTGATCAGATTTACGGAGAAATTCTTTTTAAAAAAGTTCTGCACCCAAGATGGATCTGCTTGCGCTGGTGCACCTTTGAGGTGATATGTTGACACATCAACTGGCAAGGTGCTTGGTTCTTCGTTTGGAGCCTCTGTGATGACCGTCCTTCTTTTGTTTCGAGCTACATCCTTACTGGTCTTTTTCTTTTTGTTCACCTTGATATATGCGCTAATTCTTTGCAATCTTGCATCCCATTCGGCTGTTGTCCAAGTTGTTCCGAATTTCTCAATAGTAGGTGCTGGTACGTGCATCGGTGGCAGATAGAAGGATGGGCTTGGCGAGAATGATACTGTCTGGTTGAGAAGGTTCTCTGTTAAGTTGGGACGACCTAAGGTGAAATTCTCCCCAGCTGTTGTTGTGTTGCGATGGATTTCCAATTCTTCAAAGAGAGACTTAAGTGCCCTTCGAGCATGCTGTGCATATCGTACTACGTCCGACGAAGCAGCAGAAAGCAAGTAGTGCGACGGACTCTGGTGCGTGACCATTCCAGCATAGCATGGCAGAAGAAGCCACCGTACTACGTCCGAGGAAGCAACCGCCATGGTGCAGCTTACACCGGCGAACATCCTGGACCAGATGATGAGGCCGGAGGATGTGTGGAGACTGGTTTAAGTAGCGCTGAAAGCCATCCATTACAGGGTTAAGCAATATGAAGCTTAAAGTAGTAGGAAATGGCAAAGAAATGCGATTAGAGATAGCAGCTAGATAGCTGATCCAGCCCCGTGAAGCAAAGGTGTAAACCGGTCAAGCGGGGAGAATGAGAGTTAAGAAGGTGGTGGTTCTTAGGTTCGGCTAGGAATAAACAGAGCCGAGAGGCAGGAGCTCCCCGGTAGAGTGCTATGTACCTAGCGATGCACCTACGGGCACTTAGGTAGCTAGTGAACTTGGTAGCGAGCTTTGTTGA
This sequence comes from Thereva nobilitata, assembly GCA_963855945.1. NCBI lineage: Eukaryota > Metazoa > Arthropoda > Insecta > Diptera > Therevidae > Thereva > Thereva nobilitata. The sequence goes on from OY979697.1 coordinate 85,258,703, forward strand.
AGCCACCTTTCCCACAAAGAAAGCATAGACGGTAGGTCAATGATCCGCGTGTCCCACTGTCCCGGCTCTGGTGAGCGAAAGAGTGGTGAGAATCTTACATGGGTCTAGCAGCAGAGAATGTGTGCGACCGCCTATCTAAAGCCTACTCTAATTAAACCTACGGGTTGTCATGACGTTTAAGTACCAGACCGAAAGCATTTATTAGTTCATGGAAGCACCAATTGATCGTAATGCTGCTAAGGCGTTGTTGAAATGCACCTAACGATCGTGATTGAAAAGATGTTCCGTCTGTACGAATAATTCTAGAAATCGGAACACTTCAACCTTTTTTAATAATTTGAACAAAAGATCAGTTCAATATTTTTATACTATCCTAAGCTAAACATTATTCTGGATAATTATGAACTTTTATAGGATAAAATTGTGGATTTATATGTTGTTCAATTATGCATATATGTATTTTAATTATCCGGACATGTATCTCAACACGGATACAACTCGGATAACATCAGAAACATAAGAGCACAAATACATTTGTCATTTATTTTACTTCTTTCTTATTTTATATTTTTTTAAAAGAAGCAAAATTATTTTCGAAATATAAAAAAAGTGCATTTCTATAATAGAAGATCTTTGGAATATCCAAAAATACTTTTATAATGAAATTTATTTGTTTGTATTTTCATTGAAATGTCTTTGTTTTTTTTAACTTATCCAAATATCGCGGATAATAAAATACTTTAATAATTTAAGTTTCCATTCATAAATATAGCCTAGACATGTATTTATTTTACCATCCAAGCATCGACGTCATCGCGGATAATCGACAAACTTAAGAACTTAACTGCGGTATTTATTCGGTCTTATCTTAACTAACAAACACACAAAACGAAACCTCATAAAAAGATTCTCAAACATAAAAAGTAAATTTCTTAAAAACCACAAAAGTTTCTGCAAAATCTGATCTTCATGCTGACCCGTGACCTACTCTAAAGCCATGCAAAATACGTCCTAAAGTCACAGAGACACACTGGCACATTCCACTAGTGGCGGCTTGAGCTATTTCTTAATGTCTCTTCTTCTAGCGTTTTCACATAATCCCAGAATTCCTTTCTATGCTGTGTAGAGAGGAGATTTATTTGCCTTTTGTTTGTCGCACTCCTTTGCAGTTTTATCCCTCGCAAAGGAGCGGAATCCTGTACTAGCCCCCCCCCCCCCCAAACCCTCGCATCAGCCCCAGGCCACGAGGCCCAGAGCCGCGCGACTGAGACTCTGCATCACGGCGGAAAAGTCCATTATATTCCAGGGTACAAAAAAAGTGCACTACAGCATCTCTAGAAAGATCAGAGGCCACATATGATGCATCAGGCAGATCTTCTTAACCCATCCTTTGGGGTATACTTATATGAGAACAAAAAAGGAATCGTTTATCGCCAAGCGTTTGCATACACACACCAAGTGTCATCATCTAAAAGGACACAAGGACGATTACAAGCTGTGGCCATCCTCGCACAGACTTAAGGAGTCATAAGATGATAAAAAAAATTGTTGTGATTCCATTTCAGATAGATGCGTTTTAAAGTAATATCGATGTGTTAAGGAGATAGAGGAGCTCGGAGCCGTGGCTGCTCGGGGTCGTGGATGCCTTAGCATGAAATGAAACAATGTCACATCTGATAAGGAACTTTATGGCGGCGTATAGAACCGCAGTTGCTGTCTGTGTGTGGATAAGGAGTAGTAAGCAGAAAAAATGTTATAGTACTTGCACAAGTTTTGTATGTATAAAAATTGTGTTGCAGAAATGTGACAAAAGCCTTGAATGCATGCTAGAGTAGTTTTGAACTTTTAAACACCATTGAAAAATTCTTCTTCGAAATTTGTTGGAAAATTTCTTTTCTTAGTGCCCTTCAGACACAGTTTTTCTTGAGAATGTTCTTGTAATTGAAGAAGTTTTAATCTTCTTCTTTCTACGAAAAAGAAACAATTCTGCTATTCGAGAACTTTTTTTACAGATTAGCAACTTAACTTTTGGCATGAGTTAAGGAAAAATCGAAATTTTGTAAATACCTACACTTAAATTAATTTTAAGTTGTGGATTATATTTTTAAGAAAAATGTACATTAGTTCTTTTACGACAAATTTACAAAAGGGACTTATGTACTATATACTAGCGCTTAAGAGATGAAAATTTTTACTTCAACCAGCGACCCGACCCGTCCGTAAATTTATACATTCGACTCTCTCTTGAATACAATGCATTTATCTGGTTTGGGCCACCTTCCATTGATATAACGTGACTAGAACAGGTGCAAAACTGCGCTTTAAGGCCGGGCGCCCACTAAAGTGATGTGGCAGTGGCGTGGCGGTCTAATGGCAAGTGGAAAAATTTAGTCCAGTGAAATCAAACGAAGTAGCGCACATTGAAGTGGAATGGCGATGCTGCGGCATCTGGCAATTGGTGTGGCATCACTTGGTTGCCACTAGTCTCCGAAAAATTTAATTTTTGAGTTGTAAGTGGCAGTGAGTGACACTTCTCATTAGTAATAAGACGATGTTGAATCACTCACGCGATACGCTGCTTGCCATTTCGATGCGCGCTTAATAATTTTAATACCACTCCACCACCATTCAACTGGCTCACCACTTTGTTTTTACATGGCAGGCCAAAACCACGCCACTGCCACGGCACTTTAGTGGGCGCCCGGCCTAAAACTTCTCGTTAATAGCGGTATTTGCTCCTCCACGTTGTTTGGCTATTGCCAGCAACTGTTCCACAGAAATTCAAGCTCTTCGATCTCCTCGGCATGGTTTTTCACACAATAGAAGACCCTGCCTCGCTCCCCCTCACAGCCTTCAGCCTTCCTTTTCAGCACCAACAGTTTAGGAACTCATTCATAAATAGAACTACTAGACGGCGGAACAATCTTCCGCAGTAAGTATTTCTGAATTTTTAGTGCACTAGATAACGGATATGTTATGATTGTCTTTATCATAATGGCATATCACCATTTTTCTGAATTCGGTGAAATACCCCACATTAGTCCACACAATCTTCTACACTGGTGAAACGTCATTTTCGCCTTCATGAACTTGGGCCTTATCATGGTTGGCGAGTCGAAAAAATGACAGCGCCGTTTGTCGTTCTCAGTTTTCGGACCATAAGGCCGGACGCACATTGAGACGCAGGCGACACAGACAGTTCCTGTGTCTGATGCTTTTTAAGGAAGAACCGCGAATTGCAACGCAGAGCAGGTGATACGAATACTTCGCCAGGCGCAAGCTTCATAGTCCAATAAATATATCGAAAAAAAGCCTGCGTAGTGCGAAAAATACCGCGCGATGTTTTTTTACCAAATGATTTTATATACTTTTATAAGCTAAAAAAGTTAAAACAAAAAATATTGGCAATGAATTTGCCCACAAAAAACGTTATAATCAGTTTTGCAATAAACGTGTAATTAAAAAGATATTGACAAAAAACTACTTTTGAATTTACGTTTTTCGACACTTAAAGCGCTATAACTCGTGCAATATTAGCCCTACGTAAAAAATGAAAATAACAAAAGTTATAGATAATCGTGTGTTGTCTAGTGGATAGCGGTTTTTGGCTCCGAATTCTTTCGGACAGCACCGATTGACTTGAAATTTGTACAGTAAGTAGGTAAAAGCTCAAGGAACAAAAGTTATATTGTGTTGATGTGTGCTTTTTCCCAGGGGGGAATGCCACCCCTTCTAGGGGGTGCTTATTGGCACACACAAAATAACTGCAGAAATCGAGAGAGGGGTAAATTGAAAGCGAAAAATGTTATACGTAATGTTAATTTTGCATCTAAAAAATGGATGTTTTAGAGCGGTTTTTCACGAATAACTTAAAAACCTTAAGTTTTTTCAAAAAAAATAATTTTAGCAAAAATGAAGCTGAACGAATCGATTGGTGTTTTATTTATTTCTGTAGATGAAACACAGCTCGAGTTATGAGTCGTTAAAGATGACCGTTTGTTCGCCGAAAAATGAACTTTATTTTTAGTCTACATTTACAACTTTTTAGTATGTCGTGAGGCATGATATTAACTAACGGAAAATTTTTTTTTGAATTTTTCATCAACATATGGCCAATTTCTGGGCGATCTGATGACGACATGTTGAAAAACGGTCGCCATGATTTTTCAACTTTGATTCATTTGAAACATAAAAACCAAACTTATTCGTAAATAGCACATAAATGGCTATAGCATGAACCTCAATTATGAAAACATATTAACTAATAAACAAATTGTGATAGTTTTTGTGATTTTTCGTTTTTTTTTACTTTTTTTAAGCATTAACTAGGTGAAATTATTATTAAAGATTAATGAAGAATCAAGACTGAGGTTCATGCGATAGCCGAGACTTTTCTGAATATTTTAGAAAAAAATTGAATGAAATCGGCCCAGTAGATCGGCTGGAATCGTGGCGACGACCCCAAAAAAACGCGTTTCGAGATAAACGCGTTTAAAGTTTAAGTTCGAAAAACACATCTCGTAGTCGAAAAAAAGAAAGGAAATCATCGTACCTTTAATCAGCGATGCCTGCCCCATACAATATCCCTTCTTCGACCTGCATGCAGGGCGACGACGAATGTGAAAGTTAAGAAACTGAGAACGCTTCGACAAGGCGGCCGACTCGATGCGCCAATTGAGCGATTCGAGCGCTCGAGCCTTTGCGGCGTAATTCATTTTTCGGCCACTTTTGATACGTTCTGAGGTCAAAAAGGGTTTCTACCTTATTTCTAAGGATATATAGTGACTGAAAATGAAAAAAAAATTCGATTTTTTGAAAATTTCTAACCTGGCTACGCCCTTAATCTCAGTAGCACTTCAAAGCTGGATGAAATTTTATAAGCCGGTAGATACTGTCGGAGCTCCACCCAAACATTTAAAAGAGTTGAGACGGGTCCAAGACTGTCAGATATTCTGGAACATATGAGGTCTGAATCTTTTGTAAAGGCTCCCACTGAGAGCAGCGCTGTAAGACTACCATCCCTTGTAGAGTAAAAACCATAAAAGAAGACGCCCGAGTGTCCTATTCGCTCTGGTTGTTTGGAAGCGCAGCCTTTTCACTCAAACAACCAGAGGGAATGGAAAGCTCGGCGTCTTCTTTTATGGTTTTTCCTCTACCGACAGTTGATGCTCTGAATGAGCACATTAAGAGAGTTTATTTACAAACCCAGATACGGCCGGGAAATGAAAATATTTGACCAACTGATTGAGGTTGGATTAAGAATGACAATGTGTTGCAACCAAAGAAAATGCTGAATATACCTGCACCAGAGGAGCTTCTAAAAATGATCTTTTGTAATTGTAAAAACGGATGCGGCGCAGCTAATAACTGTCGAAAAGTTTGGATTTTTTTGTAACATAACATGCGGTAAATGCTCCGGTAACAGCAAAAGAGCGATTTGTAAGAAATTATATGTTACAATAAAGCAAAGAATATTATACGCACCCTCCTTCGACCGACCTGGGCGATAATTGACATTCAAAAATAACTCTGAAAAACTAAACAGTTTTTTGGAGCATTTTGGTTTGGAGTCCCCGAGTCCCCCACTCCACCACTCCCGCGCCCCTCCCAAAATTTGTGATAACAAAAATATATGTCCCCCGTTTTATCATTACTATTGGAGCACTCAAAAAGCACTGTGAATACCTTAAAAAAATTTGAGGATTTTGGCTTGGAGCCGTGATTTGTCCCGACCCCCAATACCAAAAATATGTCTTCCTCGTCTTAAAATTACAAAGTATAAACCAAGAGGGGAGTTTGATTAACAAATTTTAAACTTTTAAGAACTCTTTTTTTATGAATTTCGTCATAGGGGTGGTTCCTAGGGGTTGAAACATTAAATTTAACCATAAATTACATTCTTGTATTTGCATTTGCATTTGCATTTATTTTACATATTTAAACATGATTTAATCGAAATATTGCTTAAATATATTGTCTTTAAATTTTTTGTCAAAAGGGGTAGTTTTCACCCCCTTAAAACAAAAGGCACACATCAGGAACATATAACTTTTGAAGAGGAGGGTAAGGTGAGCTTAATTACCAAATTTCATTAAAATCTCTATTTTTACCGCTATCCACTGGACTATATCTTTAGCGTGAAGTTTTCAGTCTAGTTCAGTGATTCCCAAACTTATTTCGGTCATAGACCCCTTACTATAACAAAAACTTAATCATGCACCCCCAAACCCAAGTGAAGACAATTTTATGATATAATAAAACCTACTAAAAGTATACATTAATCTGTTCTCTCTGAGAAGACAATTGCACGTAGCTAAGTAAATGAATTAGGTACATAATAAGGGTATTCACGATTCGGTGGAAACAGGTCTAGATTCGTAGTTTCGGGTGCAACGTAGAAAAACTTTCCAACGATACAACAACAATTGTATAGAGCCACAGTTTCCAATACTGCAAAAATTTTCTATACCCCAGATCCAGTGTAAAGCATTCCTATGGCAACGAGAAATCATTCATGACATTGGTGACATGTGGAAGCTGCCGATTTTGCTTCAAATGGTTAGCGAAAGTGTTAAAAAAAGTAAAAGCAGATCAAAACTAAGTAAAAAGTGGACGAATTCTAATTTATCAAGGGGCGTTCACGATATGAAGAAAGCAGCTCTTGGAAAAGTAATCCTGGGAAACATTTCCCACGAATTGTGAATACCCTTATTGTTAATTGTTAAGAAAAACGAAAAAAATTCAATTGTTCTTGAAAATATAGAAACAAAGGGACTTCATACTTAAATAATGTTAAGTGAGAAGGATCCCAGCGGGAAAAATTGGGAACGCTGCTGATTTTGAACTTACTGAAGTTTTCCTGAATTTGCCATTAACATACTCAGTAGACCGGTTCTTGTTCGACTATAGAAGTCAAGCAACATTGGACGTGATTAGTATTTAGTGCGGGGCCCGCTTGGGAAATCGACACTCGCATGAAGATATTATTATTATTAGTAATTTTTTTTGCTTGCTATTATTTATAAAATGAATGAATGAATGAATGAATTTTTGGTTGTTAGTAGTTGTAAAATGAGAACTGTCAAATGGTATGCTAGGAACGGTGTTAATTTAGCCGCGATAATTTAACAGAGTTAAAGTAACTTGGCCCTAAACGAGCCCTATGTCAGGTAGAATACAATTAGCTGTGTGGCGTCATTCTAAATTCTAAATGGCGGTTAAAGCCGAATGTCGGAAGACACAATAGACTAAAAAGCAGAAAATATAACCTATTAACTTCAAAAATTTTCGCATGACAATGGACTCTGATTTTTTTGTAAAAAAATAAATATGGCGGATCCAAGATGGCGGGAGAATTTTGCAATGGTGTTCCCCGACCGCGCGAAATGGGTATCAAATGAAAGGGTATGACGAGCACAATACAGTGACGGAAGACATATAATAGACTAAAAAGTAGAAAATCAGAATAAATAGTTTAAAAAAACTAAAGAATACGGTTTTATTTTAAAATTAACTAAAAAGTAAAAAATAATTTTGAATGTAAAGTTTTTATAGCTCCAGCCATTATATGGGAACAACCTACCTTTCGAAAACAAGCTCAGAATGAAATTAATGAGTTATTGGTAAAACTTATAAATATAACTTACGTAAAAAACGTGGGGCGTTAACAAAAAGTTCCAGTATTAATAAAATAAGAATGTAGGTAAAGAGAGTTGCACCTGCGAGCGTCTGAGAACATTCTCCTCTGCACAAATTCTGTTTGTACAGCAAAAGTTTTGTAACAAATGCAGATATAATACTTTTAGTTTTGAGAGAATTTAATTGATCACCTTGTAACTTTAAATTTATTTCATCAAATTTAGCGAATAAATCAGTCAAATAAGCTGTTTGCTTTTTGAGTTCCCCTTTTAAATTTTTGTAATTTTTTATATGAAAACTTTCGATCTTTTTCGCGGACCGCCGATAGTTCGCCGCGCACCCCCAAAATAATTTTTAATTATCACGGACCCCCCGGACCATCCCATAGACCCCCAGGGGTCCCTATGGACCACTTTGGGAATCACTGCTAGTTCATTCAGTTTATCCAACGTAAGTGCTTCATACGGATAATGAAAACAAAAACCTGGTTTCAAATTTATTGAGATTCTAATTTAATACTGCTCTGATATCTAATTATCTGGACTAACTTTAATGCAGGAAAACATAACAAAGTTAGTTGAAATTGTTTTTTAAATAATCCAAATTAACTGAGGTAAAATGAAGAAAAATACAAAAAAAACTTACCACACGGAAGTAAGTGGTTATTATTTTATTGGTTTATTACCATATTCTCCGTTTATCCATGTTTAACTGAATGCCGGAATAATAAAAATAAATGGAACATTAAAATCTCCTTAAAGTGCTGATTTTATATTATCCAACTTTTTGATTATCCGGTATAACTTTTATCCTCAGGATAATCATTAAACAAAAACCTCTCGATGAAATCTAACGCAAAAATGGCCATCAGTGCCGCGGCGGACTCTGATAAAAAGATACAGCTCTTCTGAAAGTCCATTTATTGTAATAAAAGCGTATACACTTTGCATTAATTAACTCCTTGAGAAAAAATATTTGCCCGAACTTCTCC